>CAEFZY010057765.1:0-147968 GCA_903066815.1 Brachyrhaphis roseni
TAAATAAAATGAAAGAATAATAGCTACTGCAGTGTACGCAGAGCATCACAAAAACAACGAACGGCTCTCAGTGAGGCTCCACTCCTATCGTTCTTAGTAAAGAGCCGTTAAGAAGAATCAGATCATTTGTGAATGCCTCATCACTATATAGGAGACTTTTGGTATTATTTCCACAGTTGTGGTCTCGACCGGTCTTGAAATAAAATCCCGAGTCCTCAATGCTCGGGACCAAGACCGGTCTGGAGTACTACAACACTATGTAACATCATAACATATATCCAGCTAGAGATGTACCGACTAGAATATTGTTACCAATTTCTGATATCTGTTTTGGTACCAAAAAGTTTTTAACTTTCTATAACAATTTTGTGAATCTGCAATGTCTCTTTAAGAACTACAATAAGAAAATATTATAACAATGTCCCCTATGAAAATGTAGACACCTGCTTTAAATCAGAGCTTTCCAAAAAGCTGTCAACTTTTCTAATTCCAGTATGTTCTAGTAGAGAGGTCAAACCATTAAAACAGAGCACTTTTGCTGTGCTCCATTTAGCCTTTCTGGTAGCTACTAAAAGTCCTGCTCCCTATTACTTTGGAGTACGATTTGCAAAGTTACACAGTCAAAAAGTAACTGTAATTTTTTTGGTGTCACTTAGACTGTCATAAGAGGAAAAAAAAAAGGGGGTTTCATTTTTCAAAGTCATATTTTCAGTGTTTATTAATTCATTTATAAATTTATCTAAATATTTAGCTAGCTAAATCAAATTGTGAAATGCCTCTTCTTAGTTAGCAGCAGCACTTTGATAAATATTTACTTTGAAACTGTAATTTATAAATGAATAACCTGGTGAAAATTTTACTTTGAAAAATTAATCCTCGTTATTTTTCAACGCTTCTCTAACTTTTCAAACTGCACCCCACATCTCAGTCTGAATGAAACACTGACATATCTCAATAGTCCTATTAAATAGCTTCTTAAACCACTGACTTCTTAAACACGTTGCTGATACAACACTTGATTGTTTTCATATTGGCTCCTTCAGAGCCAATACATAAACAATCTCTCTGACACCAAACATGTGGAAAATGTATGCGATAACTTAAGAGAACAGCCAGTCAAACATGCTTCCTGGGGGAATTAAAATAGACATTCCTGCTTCTAGTTTTGCTATAAATTTGTTCTCCTGACATGCATTTACAACACAGCACTAAATTATTAAGAATGCTTCTTTAATCCCAAGGCCCACACAGACTGAAGTTGCAGATTACTGTGATTATTGATGTTGCCTTAGGCTCCTGCAGAAATATTAAGGAGGTACTTCCTCATAATACCACATCACAGGAGGAAAGCATATACTCTCTCAAAATAGTGTACAGCAGAATGCTGCAATCTTTATTTCCAGCTAAGAGAGTCTTATACAACTTTGGTGACAACAGCAGCACTTTGAACTACAGGGTTATTGATTTTAACCTTTAGAAATGATTTTGTTTCACATATTTTCAGTTATGCCAGGTTCTTAATTCAGAGGTCTCCCAGAAAGTGTGTGTAAATGTAGATTGCTGTGCACTGTACACAAAAAAACACCCAGAAGAAGTGGTTGGATTGGACATAATTTGGAACACATGCACAGCCATTATAAGCATGTAGAGTGTCACCGCAGGGCAGAAGTGGTGGCGTCACAAACGTTGTTGTAGGCTATTGCCCAAGCGTCCTGCAATCAGACAAAACAATGAGAAAGAGTCCTCAAACACTGAAGTCACCATGTAAACCTGTTAGTCAGACTTTAGAAGGCATTCAGTATATGTGGTTTGGGTTTGCATGAGGCTGAGGTGTTGTGTTGACAAGCTGCTCCACATGTAGGAAGGGGTGGGTGATATGGACTTACAGTTTTATCCACTGTTGAGATAATGATTAAAAATGAGGATAAATTCTATTTACTACATCTTTTTTTTTTAGGTCACTGCATGACGGCGACTGTGGGTCAAAGCAATCATAGCCCCACAAACACAAACAGTGCTTTTGAAAAACATTCTCATTTGTAATCTGCTTCTTTACGACACCAATGTCTCAATGTCAATGTCAAATGTATTTAGAAAGCACTTTCAAAAACAGGTTAAGACTGCTGTACAACACGATAACACAATAGAATAAATTGATGCAAAGAGAAAAAAATAAATAATGGTAATAATAATAAAAAGAAGTAAATAAAACAGAACATAAAACATTAAAACAGAACAGAACAGCTTGATTTGTATCGCTAAACTTCGCACGGTAACTGTGTTTTCACATTTATCCGTATTCATTGATGCTTTCGTTGAACAAACAGCGGAGAAAATAATAAGGCCATCAATCCTGACAATAAAAACAGTTTCGGGGAGTTGTAAACATCGTCAATTGGAATGTATTGTGACAACGATAAATCAAAATTTCTATCACGATAAGAAATTTATCACGATAAATGATAAATGGTAAATACAGCCATACTACACAATACTGTTTGTAAATAATTTTCAGAAAATGCCTTTTGAATAGCTGTCCACTACAGCTAATACAAAGACTAATATGAAACAGGACGAAAAAGTGACATACCCTGTCACGACGCAGCAGGATACTGTGAACTCCGCCCTATTGATCTCAAAATATATTAGCTTTTGATAGAGAGATCGGCTCATTAGTGACGCAGTTCAAAGACAGGAGAGGACTTTATGTTCAGCAACGTCTCACTGATTTCCTCTTTAAGAAATTTCTTCATTGTCGTCGCCAGGACTTCCAGTTTACGAAAATTTCCAGCACAGTTATTGTTGCCACCACATTGTATGGAAAGACTAAAGAGAAACACGGAGCGTGTATTGGCTCGATGTTTTCATAGTTTACATATTTATGTGACGCCGCAGTTGGAGGCCATCGCACAAACGCTATCTGTGAGAGATAGAAATCTCTCTGTTCAGCTACAGTTCAGTTGCTTTTCCTTCACTGTTTACATTTTCTTCTGGAATCATCAAAAGCAGTCCGCAAACCTGTAGAGTGAGTCATCATCCTCTGGAGAACTTGTTACCCCGACCCCTTTGTTGCCTTTGTCCTCTTGAAAATCACAGCTGCCGCAGTGATGTACGATTGAAATATTTCCTGTTGGGGATTCGCGCGTCAGGCGGCAGCCGATCCTTTGGCCGCTCAGGGCGAAGAATCAGAGAACTTGTTCTTAATGTTAAGCCATAAAATAATAAAAATAAAAAAACGCACTGCTTTGCGACAGAACTGCCTGTTTTTATGAAAGCCATAACAATTAGTCACTCTAATTTGACAAGGCACTACAAAACAAGAACGTACATTTAGAGTAATTTAGCATTCTTATGTAATTTGTATCCAGAGTTTAAGATACGGATTTATAGTGAAATACAACACAGGAAATGAAGACAACCTGTTAATAACGCTGCGAGTTTATCAGCTGATGATTATTATATCCAGCTTTGATTCCCAAGCAGGGGGTTTCTGCGCCAAACAGCAATCTCCTGGGTGGGCCATTATGGCAAAGAGTCTGTAAAAATGGTTAGCATATGTGCAAAAATATTCACACCCTTTGAACTTTTCCACATTTTGGCCAGTTACTGAAAAACATAGCAGGGAGTAATTGGAGAAAAGGCTTTTTTTTTTTTTTTTCTACTAGAAAAAAAGATAACATTAGAGGTGCCTCTACTTTCATTAAGGTAAAACATTGCAGAAGCAGCTTTTATTGCAGTTAGAGCTGTAAGTCTTTTGAAGTTTAACTGTGACAGGTTTCCGTAGCGACTGAAATTGTTACCCAATCCTTTTTGGAAAGTAGTACAATCTCAGTCAGATTGGACAGAGAGGGGTTTAGACAAAAGTGCGACTGGATTTAAATCTGGACTTTGAATAGGACATTGCAACACAATAATGTACTTTTAGCAATGGCAGCGGAGGATCTGCTCTTTTATTTATGCAGCTTTTATTTTGATCTCCCTGTACAAAATCAAAACTCCTAAACTGGAGTTTGTATAAAATAAGAACATCTTCATATTTTTCTCAAGGTGTTGGATTTAATGGCACCACTTGCTGCTGTTACACCCACAACTGCATCAGGCATGTTTGTGAAATGACAAGTCTTTAAGTCAGTTTGGCATTTTTTTGTACTTTTCATCACAGGCGCCGAAGAAAATCTCCACTTACAAACTCACCTTGTTTGAAGCTGAATCATAGTGACTAAATATTGCCAAAGCAAAGAGAAATTTTCTGGTACGACTAAAATAAAAAAAGCAATTAGAGGGTTATTGTCCTAACCTTTGTTCGTAAGTGTGTGAGCCGTGGCCTTGGAGACAGCTCGGGGGGTAGAAGAGAGGGCCGTTCAGAAAAAAGGTTAATAGCCACTGATATAAAATCTGTACAGAAACTGTTCTGAAAATTAATATATTTTTTTTATGAGGAATGCAGTTTTATATTTTCTTTTAGATTTTTATGGTTGTTCAAGAACAAAATGTTAAGCCAAGCTTGTAAAGAAGGGTGTAACTTTATAGCTACACAAGCTAAGCTTATGTTTTCATGATAAATTCTTGAACGTTAGAGCATTTTGGGAATCCTGGGATCTGTCTAATTACGGAAAGTGATTTTAGATCACCGACTTTAGGTAGATTTTACGTTTGACGACAGGATTTATAGTTATGCGGTGCAGTGGCCGGTTGTTGAACGACAGATTGAGGGAAAAGTTACCCTATTGTGGAAGTCTGGGTTGTTGAACTTCACAAAGTCTTTATTCCTCTGAGACATTTTAAGCCACAAACACAAACAAAATGTATTTTATGTATGCATTAGTTTTTGCAGCTGTATTTGCACCTACGGAGGGAGTCTTTGCTTTGAACATCTAGAGACTGAAGCTTTTGCCAATTTTTTAAAAAATTAGTTCAAGCTTGATCTAAGCTGTGTCAGCCATAGACAGTCTGAAGTCTTTTACTGCCTTCAAATGGTTTTATTTCTCGCTGTTTTTATCTCCATCCATCATCACTTTAACTCTGACCTGGCATCGTAAAAACCGTCCCTTGTTCTACACTTCACTTTGTACAGAGGTTCTGGACTCTCTGCTATTGATAAACAATTATTTCCTGGAGGCGTGGACTCTGATGAAGTTTTAAATTTTACCCAGTTGCTAACGTTTACCCATGACATGCGTAATTAGCGTACCGGAAGTTGACTATGGCGTAAACAACCATCCTCTACTGCAAAGAGAGAAGTGCCAAGTTCAACGACGCAGCTGTTAGCATTAACTCAATATTTGGAGGCGTGGCCAACACGGACTGACTGGCTTCCTTTACTTCCTCCGCTACCATTGCTAAAACAACAAAAGAAGAACTGTACTTCCAAAAGTGCAGAAAATCCACATCATCGCTCACAACTTCTCCTCCTCTTCGCTGATTGGCCCGGTCAAAACTTGATGGGAGAGAATCCAAGTCAATGGAAGGAATCACAGTCTGTGCACTGAAGGGAGATGAGAATTGAGCGGAATTGCGTTGGACAGCAACAGTCAGGCTAGACTGCGTTCGTTTATCTCAATAAAGTTATAATGAAAAAAATAACAGTTATTAGTTGTGACTCAAATGCTGTGAATATATTTGAACTGTATATAAGCTGTAAAATCATTGCAATATATACAAAATCTGTGCTTCAACAAGGTGCTAAAGAAACCTCTGAATAGCAAGTGCAAAAGCACTTAATGGTTTTTGATCAACTTTCATAACACAGCATCACCCACATACAGTGTTATGCAAGCACTTTAGCAGAGTTATAGTTTGTTCAGAACGCTCTCCCACTGAATACAGTTTCTGCATGTGTTCCTCTGTTTGTCCTGATCACTAAAACCAACTAAAATATGTCACTCCAATCTCACCGAGACGAGACACGAACCCTGTTTGATTTGGCAAACGTCATTTGAACCCGATATGAGTGACTGAATGCGATAAGATGCTGTTAGGGATTAAATGGACCTGGATAAAAACCAACCAAGCTGCTATTGAGTCCTTCTCATTCTCCGGAAGAAGTGTTGTTTTCCTTCCAGATCACTACTAATTCAAGTCTCCTTCGAAAGCGCCCGAAAAAAACAATCTTCATCAGAGTTCATCATCTCCAAATGTTCCCAAACCGCGTTCTCTCGTACAGACCCAGTGAACACTCGAATCCAGCAGGCGGTGGGGTGACTGTGTCTCCCCCTACAATGCCTGATAAAATGGCACTTGAACATAAATAGATTGGAGCGGCGTAGCTCTAAGTAGGCTCTTGAAAGCAAATAGACTCACATCCAGAAAAGGCACCTTGCGTGTGTGGATGTCCAATCCCAGCACACAGCTGTTCCACGGCTGCATTTCACTACAGACTCACAAAACTCAACGAAACCTCATTTTATATCATGCTCCATTCCAAATGAAGTGTATGCTCCGTGCTAACAATGTACCGTGCTAACAATGTAATTACAATAAAAGGGGTTTATTGTAATTCTTTGTGACAGGCCAACACAACGTAGATTAGATGGCAATTTGTACACGATTTTCCAAATCCTTTGCAAATAAAAATCTGAAAAGTGTAGCATGGACATGTATTGGGCTCCTTTTACTCATAAACTTCTTAATAAAATCCAGTGTAACCAACTGGCTTCAGAAAAAGCACCTCATTAGCAACGAGAGTCGACCTCAGCCAGGGATTAAATTGTGACAAAATGATCAACAGCAGCTGTGTTTCCATTAAAAAATATGCGTAAAACTTTGTCGGTATTCCGTTAATGTTGAAACCCCCCCCCCCGCAATTTTGCAATTATGGTGTTCCCATTAAATAAGAAACACAATTAAAATCATATGTGGATACGTTTGTTGTCGCGCCATGATCCCCCTTCCGCTTCCTGTTGTCTTCTTTGTCGTTTCCGCCAGTAGTAACATCCTTAATCATGTGACTAGTGGGAGGCAAAAAAGGTATTTTAAATCTGCGAAGTACGTTACTTTTGATTACTTAGTAGGTGGTGAGAAAGTGCTGATTTGAAAGACAAGATTAATCTCTTAAGTTTTTCTGCTTGTTAAAAACTCCACATCTATTATCAGTGCTAAGAAATACTGGCATCTGCTATAGGCAAATTTTGAAGCATCGTTCCAGTAGATATCTCTTTGTTGAGGCGTCCCTGACATGGATTCATTCACCATTCCACTCACAAAAAGCACTAAAAGATTCCTGTTGCGTTTTTCCTCACACTTCCCTTAAGTGGAGATAACATCTGGGATAAGAAGCCAGCAAAACACTGAGATGGGGGCACCGGGGGGTTCTTCAAAGCTGGTAAAGAGCATGTTGGATCAGCTTTGGGGAGGGAAGTGAGAGATAAGCCCATGACAGCTGCCAAACACCTCTGTGGTCGGTGTGTGTGTTCACGTGTGTGTGTGTCCGGGCCCCCAATGCAGAGAAAGGGTTTCTGAATCCCAACCACCTGCCAGCCCTGGTCTCCAATGGCAGGTGTTAGCCCATTTTTACGTGATTCAGAGCGCTGATAAATACGCAGCATATGTGACGTCCTTATCGCCCTCATCTCTTTGTAATGCCAGTAAGGCCGATGCGCCGATGGAGAGATTACTGAAATGTGAGGTATTATGAAGGAGGGTGGAGGGCTTCTCTTAAGAATGGCTTTGTGATGAAGTCAAATGAAAAAAATAGTCAACTTACACGTAAAACTAAACCGAGACGTAAAAGGATTCTACAAGGGGATGTAGCTTGAAAACATCAAAACGCAGCTCTTCTTTACTTTGTAAATCGACACAGTGTGAGGGCATCAAGTATAGCAAACATCTAATGCGAGGGTGAGCACAACAATAGCTGCGTTTTCCAAAGCAAATTGAAATTCCAAAAATAAATTTGCTTAATTAGAACACATCAATTTTTAAAGAAACTTGCTTTCCGATTAAGAGTTTTAGGCGCTAGGATGATGTGGTTCATCAAAATAGTTGCATTTTACCAAACTGCAACCTTTTTCTGCTTCATGCGTCATGTGATCAACAGGCAGATGTTACTACTGGTGGAAACTACAAAGAACACGACTGGAAGTAGCAGGAGGATGATGGTTTGTTTTTGTTTTTTTAGAACAGCGTGCAGCTTGTTCCACCTGAGCTCTCACAGCGTCACAGAGTTTATAAAAAGCAATATCGCTAACATTGATACCTGGGTCTGTTCTGCTAACATTTGCCATTTGGCTAGTTTTGAATTTTATTTTGAAAACATTTTAGGATTGAGAAATTTTGACAGTTTTTGGACCTAAAAAAACAGTCAGGTGTGAATATTCTGAGATTTTTTTGTGGAGGCATTATGAATTTTTAACAAATTTCTCAATATCACTAATATTGCTACCACGAAGGTAATTTTTTTGTACAAAGTCAATTGAGTGTAGAGATTTCATGAAGCAATTATGTGTTATTCCATATACAGACATGTATATGGAATAACATATTAATTAATTTTAGGATTAAATTTGAATTTTTAATGATCTTGGTAGGTTTTAGCTGGGTGGCCAAGTCACTGCTGACAGTTTCAAAGCTCAAAATAAAATATTTATCTAGAATATGTCATCTGTAGTACATAAACATTTTGAAAAATCAACAGTTTTTATGCCACATTGTGTCAGAGGGATGTCATGCTTTTTTTCCCTCTTGCTCCTGGCAGAGGATGCAGAGTCTTTGTGCCACAAAATGCCAGGGAATTGAGTTTTTTGCCATCTCCTTTGTTTTTGCCCAGCGTGCCACTGCAACCTGCACGCCCGCCGCTGCCGCTTCAACATGGAGTTGTACAAGCTGTCCGGCCGCAGGAGTGGCGGTGTCTGCCTCAACTGTCGTCACAACACAGCGGGGCGCCACTGTCACTACTGCAAGGAGGGCTACTACAGGGACATGACCAAGTCCATCTCTCACCGCAGAGCCTGCAAAGGTAACAGATGCTTTGCATAACACTGCTGAAAGGAAGACACAGAGTCGAATGATAGGATCAGAAAACGATACGGACACAAATTGTAAAACAGACTGTCATCAGCGCAGCAGTGGAAGCCTGTTTCCAGACCATACGACCCAGAAAAGATGCATGTTGAGGCTGAATGTAAGATGATGTTTTACCCTTATTTCTTTCACAAATCATTCATGATCAACAAAATTTGACACAAAAAGCTCAAAAAAACCCTTTGACGTTAAAATGAAAACCAATTTCTACAAAATAATGACAATTAAATTAAAATATGTAAAATAAAATACGGGATTGCATAAATATTCACCACCTTTAAAGGGCAAGTGTTATGTAAAATTCACTGTTTTTGAGCTTACATCATATTATAATGTTGTTCCCTCATCAAAACATACCTGAAGTGTTGCCTTGATTCTTTCATGAATGTTTGAGAAATCATTTCATTTCCATGGCAACCATTCAGCTGTGAAAAAGCTCCTCCTTGGAGCTGGAGTGAGTTTCCACAGAGGAACCCACCCCTCCTCCGCTCTGCTCCTTCAGACTAGCTAGCAGAAATTAGCAAGCACCCCATGGAACTCCTCATTATAGGAGCTACTTCTCAGAGCAACACTGGTAAAAACATTGCTAAAGGGTGAATAGAGGAGCCATGTTGTGATGACTTCCTGAAGGCGGAGCATCAGAAAGAGCAGGAGTTTCTTAAAAAGAGAGTCCAAATTTCAAGACGTAAGTTATAAAGTCAAAATTTCTTTTAAACCATATTTGATATATGCAGCATTTTTATAACAACTGAAGGTATCATAGTAATTTGATTGTGCTATAAAATGACACTGTGACTGGAAAACACATAATACTGCTCATTCAAAGTAACAAACCTAATTTATCAAAGATCCAGCCAGTTGGTGCTAGAAGTCTCACAACAAAATGGAGATAGCCTGAGTGTAGTATATGATTGTATATGATTGTAGCCTGTGTCTGGAAGGTCCATTCCTAGGCTGATCAGTATCCATGACTACCAGTTCAGCATAAAGACAAAAAAAATACTCCAAGCTAATCAGAGAAAAGGTTATTGAAAAGTACAAGTCAGGAGATGGATACAAAGCAATCTTTAAAGCACTGAACATCCCGTGGAGTTCAGTTCAATCCGTCATCAAAAAATAGAAGGAATATGGCCTTGTGTTTAAGTCTACCTGGATCAGGTCGTCCTCACAACCCGAGAGAGTGTACAAGATGGAGAGGTCACCAGGTTGCCATGACTACGCTGAAGAGACAGACAGACATCCAGCCACAGCTGTGTTTCTCAATTCCTCAGGGTCCTCAGGGACCACTGCCCTGCATGTTTTAGGTGTTTCCCCTCCGTCCACACACCTGACGTGAATAAGTGGATGATTAACAACAGGCTTCTGCAGCCCTTGATGACATGCAGAGGAGGTCATGCAGCTATTTGAATCAGCTGTTGTGCAACCTAAACACATCTAAAACACGCAGGGCAGCGTTTTAGATGCCCTGCAAGGGAATAGAAAAACCCTGAGCTGTACTGGTTAGAAGTTGACAAGATGGATGTTCTGGGCTGAACCAGTAGCAGCACAGACCTCAACCCAACAGAGAGTTTGTGGCAAGACTTGGAAAGAATAAAAAAATTTAGCGGAAATTTGTGGCATCTAGATGTGCGACCACGACCGCTGAATATTTATGCAATAATCTGTGTTAATTTTTTTTAAATTTGTCATTATTTTGTTTAATTCAGTTTTCACTTTGACATTACATGACCTCTTTAATCTTTTTCTTTTTTTGTCAAACTATGTTGATCATGATTGATTTGTAAAAGCAGTGAAAGGGTAAAACATCCAAGTTAGTGAATACTTTTTATATGGGCTAATATATATTTGTGGAAAATATTAAGTTTGACGAACAAGCTGATACTTTATAAAAAAAGAGAAAGAAGAACAAACTGCTGACATGGTTCAAGTAATAATCAAATTCCTTTGGAAAAAGCGGACTAAGGCGATCTTCAGCGAACTGACCCGTGCAATTCCAAAGTTTACTACTCGAGGTCCTCCATGAACGCCTCACAAGACAAGCATAGCAAACAGGTAATCGGCATTCTCCTCCGTTCACTCGGCGAGTACACGTGTACAGGGAAAGAAAAGAAAAAAGACACACACACACACACACCCCCACACGCACAGATGTGAGCGCACTCACTAGGTTTGAGGCCAGGCTGGCAGGAATTAAAATGGGGGAGACAAAAGCTGAGCTCCTTCTGTGTGGAAGGACCTCTGGGAGTAAAGACGGACCCCGTGCAAACACACTGCTGCCACTCTGGCTGGAATCTCACCGGTAAAATATCTTAGCAGCGCGCTAACTGCTTGTGCATTTGTCCGTATAGCTGAAAACAAAGATAAAATACAGTTTTCTCATGGATTAGCGACCATAGTTAAAATCTGCTAATGCTTCAGACGCCCTCTATAAACACTTATAGCTGTTTATTTCAAACAAAAAATATATACCTTAATATGCAGTATGATGCACAGTGGAAGCCATCTTGGCACTACTGCATATGCTAATAGCTACACTCTTGATACATGATAAGTAATTGAATTACGTTAAGTTTGTTGTTTAACTTCACAATGTAATTGATTTGGATAAACTTAATTCGATTAACTATTCTCTTTTTTCACTGTTGAAAACATTTCATCCACTTAATTGTTTTGAGCTGGTCTATCACATAAAATCTCCCATAAATACTTTGAGGTTTGTGGTTGTCATGGAACAAATTATAAAAAACAGAAAAATCACTGTTCCAAGTCACCATACACTGAATTTTTTTTTTCTTTGAACAAAAAATTTCTTTAATTATCTTAATAAAAAATTATCTTAATAAAGATAATTTTATTAGTTTCACTCGAACTATAATTGTGATTTCAATTTACTGAAATCAGAATTAAAGCTTGAGTAAAATTAAAACAATTAGCCGTAAAAAGTTTGAGTCATTCTTTTAAGTCGGTACAAAGAAACATGTTTTCAGTGCATATTCTTAGTTAAAATAGTTAACCGGGGTTGATTTAAGGATAAGATGAACAAAGATAATGATGATAAACACATCTCTTAAGTTACCATAATGAAATACATTTTCAATCTGATAGTGTACCACAAAAAATTTAGCAAAAATAGCTGCTTTATTCACATCCATGTTTGCCATGTTAAGTTGTGTTAACCATCAAGCTGCACCAAATGTGAAGCTAAATTAAACTGTTGATGTCTGTCCTCTGGTGCCCTTGTCGTCTGTTGGGTGGTACAGCAGCATTGATTTCCAGCTGCACGCCACAACAGTTAGCCTTTTTTTCTGCCCACTAGGCAGTGTTCATATCTTTTTATGTCACTTAGAGTTCATAGAAGAAGTTGGTCTTCAGTTGAGGTGTAGTTATAGTGAACACAAGCCTGACAGATTGTCTGCACTTAGCGTAACACATGACAGCCTGACTTCCAGCCTAAACATTTGCCTAAGTTATACTTGGGAGTGGTTCCATTTGGAGGGGTTGGAGCTAAAAGCTGGTTAGCTTAACACAAGGTTCCCCCTTTTGCTTGATGATACGGCGATACCCATACATCTCTGCGAAACCTTTTCCCAAACAGCTGGAACGGTAACCCGAACACGTCTCCCCCCCCCCCCCCCGCCTGCCAGCCCGGACTCATTGCTCTGGGATCAAATCCAAACAGTCTGATTGCTGCCTTTCTTCTCGGGTGACAAAAACGAGCCGTCGCGACATCAGTTTAAAAACCGCCATATTTATTGTTCGAATCAGCCGCCCGTCTCGCTCTGCTGTTGTTGGACAGGAGATCGAGCGCGGCGCCAACGAAGCCAGGAGGAAACCTGCTTTCCTTCCTCGCCCCAACTATCTTACTTCCCCTCTCAACACCTCACATCTCAGCAGTCTTAACCTTTGAGTCAAAAAAGAAAAGCGGAGAGCGTTGAACGGCTCCCATGCATTATTTCCCAGATTAACAGCTTCGCTCCTCATCAAGAGCAGTGTAAACATGGCTCTTGGAGAATCATACTGCTTACCTCCCACCACTTTAGTTCCCCCCCTTTTTTTCCAACCTTTTCCGTCCATAAATTTGGCAGTTAAGCCTCGGGTGAGTCCACAGAGACGAGGGTGGTGCACGGTTCATTGCACTGCAGTCCCCAAAGCCCTCGGCAACCATTCGGTTCTCCACGCCGTCCGCCGGAGCTTCAAAATCAAGACGTTTGACTTTTTTTTTTATATAGTGTTTTGATAACCAAAAAATTTAAAAGAAATCATCAGGAATTCTGAAATACCTGGACGACTTCTAGTAAAAATGTGTTTGGAAAAGGGGTCAACACGTAGAAAAACAATGTTTTTTGACATATAAAAGCTTTATTAGTGTTGTGATGTTTCCTGGTGTACTTTTACATGCCATGCCATGCCTCAACACCATGGCATGGCATTGAGGCATGCCATGTAAAAAGGCACTTTTACATGGCACTAACAAAACTAAACTAAGCAGCTGCTTCCAAGTGGGGTCCAAATGTTGCAGAAGTTGAACCACTCTTTGTTTCTGGGCTCTAATTTTACTAATTTAACCAACAATTTATCCTTCTTTTTCCTCCAGACAACAGATCACTATTGCTGCTACTGTCATTTTAAAGCATTTTGTTTGAAGGGAAATATTTTGTTATTTTTACTATTTTATATTGTCAGAGTGAGACTGAGGTGGAGCGTATTCAAAATGTTCATATGTTATAATGGTCCAGTCAAAGTCCAGGATCAAATCCACTAGAGTGTCTGTGGCAAGACTTGAAACTAATTTTCATCGATACTCTCAGTCCAATCGCGTAAATGTTCAGTGTTTAGCAAACAGAAAAGAGGGAGGAAATGTGAAAACCAAAAATTTTTGTTTTCACTTCATAACGTTTATATATATATGTAAGTATATATATATATATATATATATATATATATATATTATAGCTCTTCAAAAAAGAACATCATACTCAGTTTGTATTTAGTCCGTCGTAAAAAGAAAAAAAAAGGCGAGACTTTCAGTAAAAACAGATCATTAAAATGATTGCCTGCTTGTAAAAGCCTAAACCACAACTAATTGCTTTATATTTTGCTTCCAAGGAGCCAGAAACTCTTGCATTCTGCTAAAAACGATTCTCATCTATCGTCCTGCGAGGCTGTTTCTGAATCTCCATGTTGACTTTGGCTCCTTTTTCACTCACTTGCTGCCGAACTGCTGCAATTGGGATACGTAGGGTGGGAAACAAACAGCATGTAATAGTGCTGTTTGGATTAGAACAAAAACCCAGTAAACACGGGACAGAGACGCATCGTCTACTGCTAACATCTCTCTAAGAGTCGCCTTTAAAACCTGAATGTACAACCACTGAAAATGGCTGAACTTAAAACCAGTAGAAAAACATAAAAAAACATTTAAGAAACAGAAGTTGAGTGACAACTTTAGAAATGGCAATGTAATATTTAAATAAGAGTTATGTACATGTACTACTTAAAAAAAAAAGAAGATCAGAATAACACATCTTTTCATTCAAATCTTTGTTGTGCAGTAATTTTTCCTCTTAACTCAATAAACATGACGGAGTATTAGGGCAATAATACTCCGGGAAAAAATTAAGTTACAAGATTAAAGTCATAATATTATGAGAAGAAAAGTCGTACGAGAAGTCATAACATTATGTGACTTATAATGACAGAAGAATAAAGTCATAATACTATCTGAATTAAGTTGTAATATTAGTAGACTGCAGAAGCAATTTTATGAGAACTCCTAAACAACAAATAATAAAAAATGACAGTTTTTGTTTTTTTTTAATTAAACTGAAACCCCTTACTTTTACATGTATTTGTACAACTTTTTTCTGGCAGTATTGTGTCTTTATCGACTAATAATATGATTTTCTCCTCATAATATTGTGACTTTATTCTCATAAATGAAAAAGAAATATCTTCGTTCCTAATTAGTAACTTTTTTTCTCCCCTACGAAACAAAAATAAACCCGGCATCTAAAACACGTCAACCTCTGGACCGGATTCTGTCAGACGTATTTTGCCAGAAACTCCTAGAATTCAAGTCCCGACAGACGAGTGGTGTGATGTTCCCACAGACAGATTTCAAGGGAACCTTATGACGCTGATGGAGACGTTCCAGCTCCAAGCACCTCCAGCATCAGCCGGACCACTTCAAGCCCCGTTCTTCGAGATGACTCGGCTGGTACTTATAATACATGCGGGACTAATAGCGAGGCTGGGCTGCGACTTCAAACACGGGCTTTATGGTAAAACTTTGGCATGCAATCCTGCACTCGCACACACACACACACGCAAACCCGACAACAAATTTTTCACATTTAATGTGCGATCCTCCCAGCTAACAGCCCAAACAGACTTTGAAGTGCGTTCCACTCGTCTATTAATGGGAAACGTTATTCAGCCGGTGTGTTTGCTGCCAAAAAAAGAAAAAAAAACAACGCTTCTCATCAGAAAGTCAATCCGAGAAGGCAGACAGCCTGTCTGATCACGGCGGACTGCTCACACGCTGGCGATCGGACACACGCCCAGACGCAGTTAGCGGTGAAAGTGGAAGCCCTATAATTTATCGAGTTATTTACTCCTGTGCGCGCCTTAAGGAGCCGGGGCTAATGAAGAATCCTACGGTCGTGACGGGTGGAGGAGGGCAGGCTAATTGGACTGAGGTTTTACGCTGGTGGAAAGCCCATTTCGCCATCTGGGAATGTCTGAAAGGAAAACCCAGCTAGAGTCAACGATTTCCTACAAACCTTTAATTGCTCTGATGGAAATAAACGGTTGTTTCTGTTTACTCACAGCTAAATGGTTGTATTTCTGTTCTTGTTTTCTCCTCTCCACCATAGCGTGCGACTGTCATCCGGTCGGAGCGGCGGGGAAAACGTGCAACCAGACAACAGGCCAGTGTCCCTGCAAGGACGGAGTGACGGGGATCACCTGCAACCGCTGCGCCAAGGGTTACCAGCAGAGCCGCTCCCCCATCGCGCCGTGCATAAGTAAGCAGTCACATTTTGACCAGGAATGCGGCGATAAATCGGCAGATTCTCTTCGTTTCTGGGAAATCAATGATCGACCTACGCTTGCGTGTGAATCCGATCTTATCCACTGATCTCATCGACCTAAAGGTCTAAAAATCAGCCACTGTCCTCTCTTGCTTTGCCATGACAGAGGTTTCGACTGGCCCATCAGATCATGTCTGCATGTTTGCAGTTCAAAACTCAGCAACTTTCTTGTTAAATGTAGCAACATTTCAGGAAAAAAAAAAAAAGTCTGCAGGCCAGGCTTCTTAAAGATCATTGATCAGTCAGAAAACTCCAATCGATGCAGCCCTAATTTTTTTACACAGGGAAAAAATATGTAATTGCTTTCAACGTCGACACCTTAAACTTTGCTAAATTTGATCCCAGTTAAATCATCTTAACACTAATCTAAAGCACAAACTATAATGTGTTTTTTAAAAATTCATGTAACAGGCCAAAAAAACGCAGCATAGCTGTGAAGTATGAAGGGTAAATAAGAATAAAATCGTCCCAAACAAGGCACACGTTTGTATTGTGCCTCCTTTACTTCCTGTGGAATCCAATGACTTCAGAAATCCCGAAATTATCAAATAGAGTAATGGCGTAAAAGTGTAATTTAATCTCAGGATAAATCCTAAAAAGACCTCTGAGATTTTTTTCAAAAATATCAGCGAACAAACAGCGTCCTGGACATCGAGACACAGAGGACAGTTCATGGAGAAAGTCGTGGAGAAACTTAAACCACTTTGAGGTAATATCTCAAGTTTTGAGCATCTTCCTCAAATGTCTAAAAATGGAAAAGAGGATGGTAAACATGGTGGTGGGCAGCATAATGCTGGTCATTGTCCACCTTCAGAGCTGACATGAAATCGTTTACATTGAAACACATTCATTCGTTAGAATGGCCTAGTCAAAGTCCAGACCAAAGTTGCAATTGAGAATCTGTGAAATGTGAAAATGGCTTTTCTTGCTTTTTTTTTCTTAAAAGAAAAAAAAATGAAAAAAAAAACCCCCCAAAGCTGTAAAGTTCTGCTTGTGAAAGTAAATCTGTTTGGCTTCTGATTGCTGTGCAACGAGAGAGAACACTTTCAAAATAAAAAGATTAAAATAAATAAATAAGAAGAAATAAAATGAAAAAAAAAAAGAAAAGAAAATTGGTTTTCACAGCTTCTCCCCATCCAGTCTGGTTATGGTTGAGTTATTTTGCTAAGAAGAATGGACAAAATTTCCAGTTTTTTAATGTGAAGCATTTGTAGAGACGATTTAAAATATGTTAAAGATAAGATAAGATAATTTTATTAGTCTCCCATAGGAGAGATTCATCTTGGAAGCAGGGGCAAAACTGCAATACAACAATAAAAAAAAAAAAAAGGTGTTAAGGGTGATACTACAAAGTGTTTCATTTAAGGGGGGGTAGTGAGGTGTGAATACTATTGCAAAAATACAAAAGAAATTAGATTTTTTAATAAAATATATACAGTATATATAATTTTTTGCTTCCTTTTCCTTCCGCTTCACATTTCTTGCTTTGTGTTGGTCTATCACATCAAAGCCCAATAAAACCCACCGAGGCAAAATGGAGGGGAAATAATCGCTCCATGTGCATAAAAGCTATAAATTCTGAAGCCAGAGCCTAAAGATTAGGAAATTCTCACACGCTTATCGCCTACCAAACCACGACTGTGCATTGTTGTCGTATCCTAGCGCCATTATTATTATTATTATTATCTTTTTTTCTTTTCCAAGAGATATTCAGCCTTTTAAACCACCAGCCTGGACAAACAGATCGTTAGGACTCGAGCGACGCGGCCGTGTTTGTCTTCAGCGCCCGCTAACGGTCCCCCCTCGCAATAAATCTCCTCAGCCGCTCCGATGGAGCGGCGGCCGATGTGTTCTTTGGCCGTATCTGCAGCCTGCAGATTCCAGACCTTCTGCAATAAACGCCACGCAGAGCAGAGATAGGCCGCTAGTACCTGCAGTAGCTGGCTGCCACCAACAGATAAGATAACGGCGATGTCAAGGAGGACGCGCCGGCTATTGTCCCCCTGTGTCGCCAAGGCGGACATGACTGGACGTAGTGTGGTAACCAGGGGCCGGCGTCTAATAAGGTAGAAAACCAGAGGGGCGTCAAAGGGTTCCCGACGACTGTGAATGTATTTGGTTTCTCGTGTATATGTATTTTCTTTTACAGATAATGTCTTTTCCTTTTTAATGGTATGTTGTAAAAGTTTTTAGCGATATCAAACTTTCTGCCAGCTATGAATTTAACAAGCCCAGCTCAATCAGTGCAGAGAGAGGGGAACATTTATGGCAAACCCTACAGCAGAGATGCAATAAAAAAAGAGAGAGAAACTCGCAAATGGTTCATGCTTCTTTTCTTCACTTTTTCCCATTTTATCTTATAACCATAAACTGTAAGACATATTTTATTGGAATTTTTGTTTGACAGAGAAACACAAAGTTGATTGTACATTCACTTATTCAAATATCTAACATCATAGCAGAAGTTTAAAAAGCTGCAGCTCGTCATGTTAGCTTCTCCAGCTTATTTATAGATGTAGTGATTGTAATATGTGTGTCTTTCTGAGTTTGATTTAAAGGAAATAATATGAAATTATGTATTTCTTTAAATTTTTTTTTTTGAAGTGCTCTTGGGTAAAATTCTGCTTTTAAATCTTTTTGAAAAACCTAATTGTTTTTTAAAATTATTGCTACAAAAATGTGTAATTTTCATCTCTGTCTTACAGAAATCCCTGTTGCATCTCCAACATCGACTTACAGCAGCTACGAGGAGCCATCAGGTGAGCAACTAGCACATTTTTGACTTCTGCAGCACTCCAACTGAGCTTTAATTCTTATATTTGCCGCACCGAATGTACTTTTTTTGGGAGCGATTTAATGAAATAACAACTCAGCCGAGCTGTTTCTTTGGGGTGTATAATGATACGTTAGTGTATTTCAAGCGCAGGCACTGACATGAGCCGAACTCGGTGAGATCAGACCGCCGCTGATGAAAACTCCAGATATTTTGCCAGCTCTCCCTGCGGCCTTGTCGCCTGTATTCCCAGCCTGCCCAGCAGCCTCCCCAGAGCTTCAGCTCTAATCTGATTACATGCTTCATTTGCACCAGTTTGTATTTCTATCAAGGCTTGCCGTGCCAGAAGAGAAGCCCTGCTGGACCTCATTGTTCATGTTTCCCCCCACCCTCCAACAAGAGTCTCCGTGTCAGACCGCCAGCATAATATGATTCGTTTCCACCTTTTAAAAGTTTATTTCTTTTCTTTTTTTTTTAAAGAGCAGGAGAGCCTGATCTGGGTTTGTTTGAACAACCCGAGTCACCTCTGGTCATCGATCAGCCCCTCCCCCAACCCTCCTGCCCAAATGAGGCGCCGCTGACTTCACCGAGCTTTGTTGCGATCCTCCGCTTCCCCCGGCTTTAGGGACCCGCCGAGAGAGTTTGGATTTCTTGTCAGGCGTCTCCAAAGACGGACACCACCCTCCAAATTAGGAGGAGCGCTGGTCTCCGGGGGGACCCCCGCTGGAATGAACGTGGGTGCACAAAGGGGGCGTTTGTCCTCGCAGCGGGAGATCGGACCTTAATGAGAGCCGCAGGCGCAATGGGACGCGCCGGCTAGCGCGCCACGGGGCTAATGGGTAGCGACAGCTATCAAAGGGGGAAGCATGATGAAGGCCCTCCCTTAGATAAAGAGCACCCCTCCCTTTTCCCTTGTCACTTCATTTGCATGGAAATCAAGCGTGCTCGATATGGACTCCTCAATTTTTATTTACTTTGGGATTTCCTCTTTTCTCATTTTCTCCCCAGAAAGGAGCCGGGCATTCTCTGACTTCACTCCTCATACATGAATTCGATCCTCATCTTGCCACTTTTTTCCAACCCCCGTTTTTTTTTTTGTGAGAGGGAGGAGAGGGCGTTTTTTTCTTGCTCTATCATTACCTAGGCAACCTCATTCACACAGAGCATAATGGGAAAGAAAGGGAAAGACTGGACAGAGGGCTGGAAGAAATAATGAAGTTTGTCCATATTCAGGCAAGCTGAAAGGTCCCCCCACCCCCCCTTTCTCTGTACTGCCCCTCCACCCCCCACTCTTTCTTTCTCTCTTCAAACTGCCCTGCCCAGCTTTCCCACCCGCACCCCCAAAAAATGCCCAAGTCTTATTGCTACCCATCCTAACACTGGGCTTTACTTCTCTGCTGGCTTTTGGCTTTAAAGGGTTCTAATTTCTGACGGGGTTTCTCTACCCCCCACTTCCCTCCGCCCCGCCCCGCCCTGAGTGACCTTCTTTTACGAGGGGCTGACCTTGGGGTAACCTGCACAATAAACAGCAGGACACTGACGAGAGCGCGGGGCCGGAATGGGAAACATGGAGGCGTAGAGCAGGAGCGTGCTGACAGACACGGGAGGATGTGTGTAAGCTTTAATCTGTTTCACACTCTTTCTCCAAAGGCATCCTCGAGTGTCTGGGAACAAAAGTAGTGTGACACTCAGCACTAAGGGTGTAACCAGATCGTTTCACGAGATGATGTAGAAACTCTGCGATTTGTTGTCTTGAGAAACGTTTGCCTTGCTAAGCTCTACGCATTTGCTGTCAGCTTTACTTCATCCAGCCAAGTTGGGGTGAGCTAATGTTTTGAGCTTTATATCTTGTTGTATAAACGTTTGAAGCTCTTTTTTTGTTTCTTTCGCTGTCGTTTTCAAGCATTTCAAAACATTTCCATAGCGTTTCCATCTTTTCCCCATCCACAACGGAGCTTGTCCTCCCCGAAGCCTGTTCACCGTATCTTTTATCTTCTTTAGTGGCCACAGTGTCCGCTGCCACGCCCATCAAATTCCCAATCATTTTAGTAACTTCAGCAGCAACCTACTCGAACTAGCATATCCATTTGTCTCCTTGTTAGACTTAGGAATAGCAATTATGTATTCTTAGTAGCCATGCGATTAGCTTCTTTAAAATATTTCAACTTTGCTGCCAAAAAAAACACTTCACCCAAAGAAGTCACGACTGCAGTGTAGACAAAACAAAATAAAGTCCTAATCGAAAATGGTTTATTAATATCAGATAAACTTTCAATAATATCAGACAAACTTTCAAATTAGCAGCTCTTGTATTAGCGGTTAGCTAAGTGATCTAATTGAGCACGCAATTGGCATGTATATATTTCGATAATATTTGTTGCCGTGATTGTGCAAGGAGAAAATAACAAAACACTTTTCCCACAATTGTTTTGTTGACAAAACAGTATAAAGTCCAACTTCCAAACGGTTTAGATACCAGATAAACTTTCAAATTAGTGGCCAGTGAGTAGAGCTCCTCTGTAGTGCTGCTCTTATTTTGAGGAAAAATAGGAAGTAGCTTTTGAGCTGCACTTTTGTGCTAACAGTCAGCCAGCAGAGACTTTAAAGAAAACGTTAAAGAAGCCCCCATTGTTTTAAAAGCATTTCTCTGCCAGCATTTTATTTACTTGGTCAAAAATAGAAACTTTAACAGAGATGGGAATGACCTGTAAGCATTTTGAGCGTACCGCAACTGGCTGACTGTTGTTAGCAGCTAACAATGCTAATTCAACAGCTAACGATGCTGAATTAGCATTTGAAAATCCCCCCAAAAATCGACATTAGCATGTAAAAATTGTTTTTATTTGAATATTTTTAGGAGCACCTTCACATGAATCAAAATATTATTTATGAATAAGTCAAATCACACCTATAGCAAATTTTTCAAACACATTTTGTGATTTGTTAAAAACTCATGGCACTGTATGACGTCACATTCCTGCCTAAAACCTTGGGAAAATATTAAGCAATCCCACTGACTATATTAAACAAGGAAGCGCGTAGCTCTGCCCCCTTCCATTTATTCCCAGGCTCATGAATGCAGCATGGTAAACATTAAAACATTCTGCTTACCATGCTTTGCTGGCAAGCAGAAATAAAAAGACACAATTACATAGATAATGGCAATTTTCTGGTACGCTCTCACCACAAAATTGCGCTCCTTCTAAATTTAATTGACATATTTGTCAGTCCAGTCTGACCAGCCAGAATAAGAGGAAGGTAAGGAAAAGGAAAGAAAAAATAATTATAAGTACACTAAAAACAACAAAATACATGTTCCTTTTCCTTACCTTACCTTCTTATTCTTCTTTGTCCTCCTCCACCTCCTCCTCTTCTTCTTCTATGCTCTGAACCCACATCGTGTTCTTCCCGTTTTGGGCCAAGTCCCGTGCTGGCTGTCTCCGGATTTGAGCTGATAATCCAGCCAATCAAATCAATCAGAAGAGCTTTTTCCCCTATCTGACAACTACATCCGCTAGCCAGAGAGCAAGCGTAACGTCCTGGCGACATTCTGCCCATGCTGCATTCAGGGGCCACTGGATAAATGGAAATACACCGTTGTGATTTCAGTTTTTTTTTTTTTTTTGGCAGGAATGCCAAGCATTGTCTCACTACTATAATAAACTGATCCTATATGTTTCAACCATATATGGTCCTAGAAGACTGAAGATGAAATTGTCCAAAACACTATTCATAATTCAGCAAAAATCTTGTGTGTACACTGTTCTTTATTGCTCAATTTCGTGGGGACAAGTATTAGGTACAAACAAAACAGAACGCTTTAACATTATAGCCGAAAATTAACTTAACGCAGACCGTAATGAAACAAGGGCCATCATGGCGCCGTGATGGGATGGGCTGTTAACCACGACTACAACCTGGTCTTCCTTCAGGTCCAGTCTGAAGGTCCAGTCTGCAGTCTAAAAATCTTCCAGCCTGGAATTGGTATCAAAACTTGAGGGAAGGATTTCCACATATTATCGACCCCCACAGGAAAAAACCCGTTTACCTGAAGAGGTTTTGTGAAAAGGTTCCTTGCAGTTGTCGCCGGACACACCCTCCGGATGGAAGAGGAACCACAAGGTCACTAAGCACCTGAGGACCCTGAACCTTCCATGGTCTTAAGAGATGGGGTCATTTGGACTCCAATAGATGTTAACTCTGTGCGCAGTCCAGCGGGGTGGCATTGACCCCGCGTGCGCTTTCCCAAGTTTTTTTTGTGTGTTTGTATGTGGTTTTGGGAACTGACGGTCTGGTAGGACAATCCCGTCGCTTCCCAGCTGTCCGATCGTAACATTCGGCGCACTCCTGAATGCGAGGGTTAAAAATTTATGATACGTTGCAGCATTTAGCAAACTTCTCAAAGTTCATCATATTCAGTTTTTAGAGAATGTTTTTTTCCCCTTTATTTACATGTTTGTCAAATTATAGTTGAGAATCCAGAATAACACCTGCAATGTGGATGTGTTGTCCATTAATTTTCTGATTTAAATCAGAGCTACTGATTGCAGACCGGTCCCTAGAAGAAAAGTAAACACAAACTGCTTTTCTTTTTTTTTTTTGCATTTCTCTTAAGACAAGCCCCATCTTACCTCATTGACGAGCTCCGAAAGAGAACTCTGACCTTATACTCACCAAGAAATGTGTCCAAATTTCCTCGTTTGGCTTGCCAACAATGTTCCTTTACTAAAGCATCGTAGAAGCCTCAGCCCCTTAGAAATTGTTTTTTTTTGGCAGTAATTTGAGTGCGCAGCAGAAGAAAAGAGACAATTACAAAGACAATGGATGCAAATGATTTCTAAGTGCAAGTGGCTAAAGTTAGCATGTGTTCTTTAGCATTGTCACTGTTGCTAAACCAAAAGCTCCTAACGATCCGCTGTTGTTCGACACTGAGCACGGATTTTGAAAAACAGTTTCAGTTTTAAGAATAATTGAAAACTGAAAGGCTTAAATGTTAGGAAATAATTATTTGTGGAACATCATGTCCCGCCACATCATTTAAGTATGCATGCTGTTTTTCTGCTCCCTTCCCTTTCCGAATAGTTTGTGCATGCTGGGATTAATATGGTGGAATTCACAGTGTTCCACCGCTTTTCCATTAGTTCATATCATTTTAATTTATATTTTACTTTCAAATTGAATGACAAAATTAACATCTGGGACTGAAATGCCGCTACTCCATTGGTGTTGCCAAGTGGTCAGATAATAATCAGCCAATTAGAATCATGCAATAATGTGACTGGTTTATTTTACAAAGAAATTGCTCAGATCTTTTCTTATTCTTGCTAATCCAGTATTGCGTCGGGTTGGATTTCACTGGGGCAAAGTTTTAAATATCATCCTAAGCATTTAATAAACAGCTGGATAAACATCGCTAACATGCACCTCCTTTTTTTTCCTGTTTCTAATTGGCAGATTGCGAGTCCTACTGTAAAGCCTCCAAGGGAAAAATGAAGATCACTATGAAGAAGTACTGCAAGAAAGACTTTGGTGAGTGAGTCCAGCAGACAGCATGTGAAAGTCCGCACTCATGAGGTCAAACGCCTCAATTATTCCCAGCCCAATAATGTTCAATCCATGCCCCGAACCTTTGTCTTCGTGTCTCCATTGATGATTTACTGAAACCATAACTGGGCCTCGTCGGCTTTTGCTGATTAGTCCGACATATTTTGAAGTCTCTGATGTGGGCTGTTGAGAGGTCTGCCCTTGAGCATGGTTGTGTTTTCAGAAATCCTATCTTAAGTGGAAGACACGGACAGCGAAAACCGAGCTTTTCAAGATACACAAACGCTAGCCAAGTCTCCGACACTGGTAATTGCTCATTTTCTGTGCCCATTCGCTCAATCTGATTGCATCTCAGAGATGTTTTCCTTGACGTATTTCCAGGTCTTATCTCTTGCGGTAAAACTCTGGGGGCTTCTGGGAAGGTTTGAAAGGAAATGTTCAGGGACTGACTTGAATTTCATGAAAGACCCACAACACACTGAAGTCTGTCCAGTTGTGTCCAACCAATATAAAAACATTTAGTGCATTCAGCAATGCACTTCCAGAATTTTAAACATCATTGATGTCTAGCACTGTTTCTAATTAATGTAGTTTTCAACAAAAATAGTTTTTTCTATCTTGCAGGATGAAGAAAGAACAAAAATACTTTATAGTTTCCACAGGGAACCATTTTAATGTCTAAATTTATTTAAACAACTCTAAATGTGTAATTCCAATCAGTTTAGTTATCAGTATAAGTTTAAATTTATCCATTTCAAAAGTAAATTTGAAAAACAAACTTTTTTTTAGATAAATGTTTTGGCACCAAGATGATGTTTTTGGCCGTATCAAAATTGGTTTATTTTGAAAAACTGCAACAGAAACACTTTTTACGCATCACACAACTCACATGATCAACAACAGGATGTTGCTACTGGCGGAAACCACAAAAAAGAAGACGACAGGAAGTAGTTGTGTCGTCATGGCATGACATGTTTTTTAATGATTTATCATGTGAACAAGCATATTCTCGTGTGATTTAATTTTTTTATTTAATGGAAACACCGTGATTGCAAAATTGTGGGGTTTGTTTTACACTTGTGGAATATTGACAAAGTTTTTCACACTTTCGTAATGGAGACGCAGCCATCGGCCCAAATGTCACATCAATTTTAGATTTTCAATGACGTGCTTCCGCTCTTCTAAGGAAGAAATATTCACACTGTAAGTGTTTACAAACAAGAATTTTTAGTAAAATAAGAAACAGATTCATCCTGGCTTTGTTGTGAATGTTCTTTAGTCGACACTGGATTGAAATTAAAATGGGTGACTGCCTGATGTTAGGATGTAAAACACTTTGAACCGCCTTGTTGCTGAAATGTGCTATGCACAGAAATAAACTTGAAACTTCAACTTAAAATACACAAAATATTCCATTATATTCCTATTTTCAACTAATCAGTTTTGTCATGTCTCTTACTCTGGTCTTAGTTCATTATATTTATTATATCTTCCTCGTGTTAGGTTTTGGTTGCAGTTTGATTCATTTGTTAGTTTCCCTGATGGTTCTGTGTCTCACAGCTGCAGCTTGTTGTAAAATTTTGTCAAAGTGACCTGTCATCTGTCTGCATTTTGGTCCTACTGGTCCATACATCATAACAAAGTTATTGCAAAATAAAACACAAAAACTTCTGTTTCCATGCTTTTAAGTGAAACTTCTCAGGCTCACTGACTTGTTTCAAACTTTTTGTTCTGCCATCTTTTCTTCTTTTGTGGCCTTAAACATTTTTTCATTACATCTGACATCACAAGAAGCAAAAGGAGAAAGAAAGAAAAAAAAAACATAAATATGGTTGATTCCCCCTTAACTTTATACGAGCCAATTAATATTAGTCAACTTAACTTTAATGCTCATCAACTAACACATATGTGCAAATAAAGTGATAGTTTAATGCTCATGCCCAATGGTTTCTTGGTTGATAGTGACTGAATATGCATTTTAAGCCTGCAAAGAGATTGTAATTTATTGCTTCTTATGACTGCAGAGAGCCAATGTTTAAATTGGGTTAATCTTGTGGCAGATCCTCCAAAAGACTGAAGAAATAAGCGATACGTTTGCCAGGATGCTGTAGAGAACTTGGTCTGCTTGTGCAATTCAGGAAAACTTTCAGGGGTTTTACATACATCAAATCTCAGTCAATCAAATTTATTTACGTAGCAGATTTCAGCAACAAGGCGGCTCAAGGTGCTTTAAGGCGTAACTGAAGCATCAATCACCAGTAACAAACATTACATTTTGTCGAGTGTCGTCATCAAAACCATCAAGGCACATCGAATATGTTGGTTGATGTTCCGGTGATTATGGGTCAAAAGCAGCTGTAAACAGGTGGGGTTTTAGTCAGGGTTCAAAGGAACTTGGTGTTTCAGCTGTTTTGCAGTTTTCTGATTCAGTTCCAGATTTGTGGTTCATAGAGAGTACAGCAGTAACGCTGTCTGTGAATGAAGGCAACATAAGATTAAACTGAAATCCCTCAAATAGCATTGATGGCTATCGCTAAACAGGCAGACCAATCAGGGTCGGTAAAGTCTAATCCCCAACAGGTGACGTCCTGCTTTTGATGTTTTCTGGTCTGACATTGCTGAGCTAATTGCTGAATTACCTCCTCAGTAAGTCATCTGGTTCTACAGAGGCGTCATAATGAGCCATTCATGTGATTCAGGTGTGTTGAGTCAAGAGAAAATCTAAAACGTGCAGGTTACAGGTTCCCATCCACAGGAGGTGGCCACCCCTCTAGATCAAAATAGCTATGTAAGAACGGCCCAATCAAAGTCCAAATTGAAGTGAGGGAATTTTAAACTGATGTTTGTTAGTTGCATTGTTCAGCAGCAGCTTTAGGAGAAGACGTAAAGTTTAGTAATCGCCCAATTCCCGCTTGTGTAGATCTTTCTGAACTTCAAAATCATTATCAGCAAAACTGCGTTGGTTCAGCAGGGAGGCAGATTTGGTTTCTTTTTATATCATCCAGATGAACGCCGGCCAAAATGTATTTCAGTCCCCCCCTCGCAGCTGAGTCCGCGCTAATTCAGTCCATTTGCAGCGTTTGGAGACGAAGCCATATGCAGTCATTCTTCATATTTCCATTGACTTGAATCTCAGTCGTCAGCGCTGGGAGCAGCAGCGCGCCTATAAATCAGTCAGGCCCGTTTCAAGCAAGGCGTGCGTGTTGCCGTTGGACTCCTCTCAAGGTTCTTGGAGCAGATGATTCTATCCCGAGTCGAGGCGGCGAGGCCGACGTCGGCGCTCAGCGTGCGTTCCCTTTGCCACGGTCTAATTCATTTCTCAGGCTTGTCGTCTCGCTTTTGTGGGGCTTCAGAGTCTCCTCTCTATTCTTCCTTGGGGAGGGAAGTAGAGAGGTGCAACCCCCCGCGTGTGAGTGCTGATGCAGGCCCCCCAGGGGTCACGGGAAGGGGCCCTCTGTTTAAACACAGTTGTGCGCTTCGCCGGCGCAGGGCATTCCTCGGGGCGCAAACAGGTGGTAAATTAAGCAGACGGTGACGGATTGCCACCCTCGGAGAAAGAGAAATATGTTTTGTTTGTTCAATTTTTGTTTTTCATCAGCACCGTAGCTACGGAGACGGCAGACACAAAGGGATTATATTCTCGGCCGACGACCCTTCCTCACGTATACCCCTCCCTCTAACTCCCTACTGCCGGACGGAGGACAATGAATCAAAAGATCCGCCCGGCCATCTCTCCGCAGTCACCCAAGGGTGGAGGGACCCCGATCATTCACTCAGCTGATAACCAGCAGGGGACAAGGGCTTCTGCGCGCTAATTAGGCGAGCTCTAATTTTATTAGCCTCTCCTCCCCACCACCACACCACCACCCATGTCAAAAGCAGCAACAGCAGCAGCACACCCAAAGAAGATCAACTCTGTGGGAAGTCTGGCTGGAAGGGAGACTCGGTCAGCGGCCATTGTTGGAACTCGAGATCATCCCGCATTTCCTCTCCTCGACAACGCCACTTCCATTTTCTAACTGGTGTCTATTTAACTTGAACCAAGTGGCACAAGGTGTGTGTGTGTGTGCCCGAGGATGGGGGGTTTGTGTGCGCTTCAATACACCGAGGTCTGAAAACACACTTGAGAGTGAAAGGAGGAGAGGCAAGACACTGACAGGGAGCCTGGGCCAACTGCGCCGCAGCCGGGTCTCCTCCAACCGAGTCCATCGGCGATCCCCGTCCCCCCGCCGGATTCTCACGCTGCGGAGTTGGATGGAGTTCTGGGAGCAAAACCCCGGACAGCTCATGAGGTCGGAAACACATCCCGATTCTCCCCCGGACCTTTTTTTTCCCTGAGGCTGCGAAGACAAATAGTGGCCCCCAGGCTTCTACCCCATCAACCACCCCCTCCACCCTCACTCACACCCTTTATGTGTCAGGATGAAGGAGAGGGCTGCAGTGAATGGCAGGGCTGTGAGAGTTCGCTCTCCTCGGCCCAACAGGCCTTCTTTCTCCTGAATTTGTGTGCAATTTGCTCATTGAGGGACGCACACTTGAACACCTCAATTCATTTTCTGGTATTGACGGGTTGACTGATGAAGACTGACAATGAAAAGGAAAACTTTCTTTTGAAAAAAAAAAAAAAGATGTGTAACTTTAGTTTTGCATTGCCTTCATCACCCTTGAACCTTTTTTCCTATTTGGTTACAGTCACAAACCCGATGAATTTGTTTTGGGGTGGTTTGTGATGGTCTCTTAGGGTGTGTTAACGCCTGATAGTCCGCTAGACTTGGACACCAAATTTGCAACGTTTGTTACATTTTCAGCTGTTGCAGTTCACTTTCACACTGCACCGTTAAACGAGCCAAACGCTTAGAGAAACCTGACTGTTCACCAAGAACTACAAAGGGAAACAACATGAAAACCTCCAAATAAGACAAGGAGCACAACTTCCTCCTTCACAAAATGTTTTTAAAGAATGTAGTAGTGACAGATTTTAGTTTTTGTAAGATGTCTCTTTGGTAAAAGATCATGAGCTATTTCTCCTGCTAGCGTTAGACTCACATGTCTGTTTTGGTTGTATTTGCCCAGAATGCTTTGCACTATATTCCACTTCCTGCTTTTGGAGCAGTCTCCGGGTCGCTTGGCGTTCACATACGCATTTAAACTGCGCCAGAGTTCACTTCAACTGAACAGAGACCGAGGTTTTTAGGAAGACCAGAGACCAGTTCACTTTTCTGGTCCACCTAAGAGTTCACACATCCCCCAAACAAACCAGGCTTTAATCCAGTTTAATTAAAGCGGAGTAAACAGGACTGGTGCGAATGCACCCTAATACAAAGTGACACTTAATTGTGAAGTGCACTATATTACAGGGCATTCTGGATAAATACAACCAAAACAAATGCAAGACTCTAGCGTTAGCTTGAGAAATGACCTGTGGGCTTTTACCAACGACAACCTCTAAAATCTGATGCAACTCCTTTTTTGTTTAAAGAAGGAAAGTTTTTGTGTCGTTTCCTTCAGTAGTTTGTGATGCAGCGCCACCACAGGTGAGGAGGGGAACAGGCTTCTCAAAGGGTTTGGTTTGTTTGATGCAGTGCAGAGTGAAGGCGAACCACACCAGCTGAAAATGTAGCAAATGTTGCCATTTTGGTTTTCAATCAAAACAAGATTAAGTCTGCTGGACTCCCAGGTGTGAAAACGCCCTCAGTTTCCCACCATGCATAGTGTTACGGTGTAAAACCATACAATCCTGCTTTAAACGTCTCCACAACTTTATCCATGTTTTCTAATAAACCTTTGAGGCCTTCAACTAAAATTAAGCAGCACACAAATGGACTCTCTTCAAAAAACTACAAATGCGTGGCACATTCTCCAAACATTTTTATGCTACAAATGTAATTTGTTTTCTTACACATCATTATTATGCACAACTCTGTTCTGCCACGTTAAATCCCAAGTAAAGTACATTGAAGTGTACTGTAAAAAAAATAAAAAATAAAAAAATCAGACATACCCTGGACTCATTTGATAATTTGGTGTTGAATAAAATCAGTTTGCTGCTTCGTGAACTCTGTTCAATTTGGCTCAGATGAAATCATTCCCACAGTTTTAGGTTTAAAAAAAAAAAAACACCATCCACTCACGGCATAATTGGACATTCCTGGCTAAACTCTTAGAACAAAGCCCTTCACTTCAAGCACACATTAGCTGCTGAGCTGTTTATCCCCCTCGTTGCATTCACTGTGACATGGTAATCGGCAACTCTGCTTTGGGCTCGACTCTTTTCCTGGTATGAAAATATCTACCACAAGCAGAGTCCCAGATAGGTACCAGGTTTTGGGGGAGGGGGGGCGGTGGGAAACTTCACACCTGACGGATCAAACGAGGGAAATAAATTGACTCAGAATTTCTATTACTTGCAGATGTGGAGTTGAACGCGTCAAATACGTTCAAAAGAACTCAAAAAAATCCAGCTCCTCCACCGGTGACCTGAGCGCTCTTCATTGGAAAGTTGTTGTTGGGGTTTCCTGTGGAAACTGGTGCATATTGGCGAGTGTGTTCGCATTGTGGAGAAGGTCAGAGGTCAGAGTTTAAGGGAGGAGCCGGTGACACGCTGCGTGTCTCCGAGTCGTTTATATACGATGTTCTTTAAATGCTTGTGGAAAAAAGGTGGAGTGGCATCTTGAAAAAAGCTTTTATAATGTATATATTTTCTGCACCTGCTTATTTTCACCCTGAACATGTTTGAAAAATCTAACTTTTAATAACTTATTTTTAATTCACATTTAATACATTTATTTGGTGTGGAAAAGAAACCCATTATAACAAATGTTCATATTTAATCAGTCAGAATGTGTTGGTGGACCTGCTGTCAGTGTTTTGTAGGGCTGAAATGATTAATTGAATTAATCGTGAGGAATTGATTACTGAAGTAATCTTCAACTAATTTAGCAATCGATCAATAGTTAACTGGCCTTCTTTAGACTCCAAAAAAGCCATTTGCCTGAAGAACAACATACTCAGAGCAGTACTTCAGCCAAATACATACAAAAAATGCATAAATTTTGCATTTAAGATAAAAATAAACTTCTTTGTCTGTAAATATGTTAACTCAAGTGGCGTAGTTTTAGCTTCACCTGCTTCAAATTCTGTTAAAAAAACAAACAAACAAAAAAAATAAATAAAATTACCAGATTAGATAGCCAACTGAGTGTTTATTTTTCTTGTTTAATAAAGGACTCCAATTGTTTGGAGGGGTTGTTTTTTTTTTTGCATCTTTTTAATGTATTTTAAATATTGTATAATAAATGCTTGAATGAATAATCTGCACAATGTACCAATATCTTTATCAATGAATCGTCAGTGATTGATTAATCGGAATTCTTAGGAATCTCTCAATGTTTACGTTTGTGATAGTAGGACAGAAAAGTGTTTTTCTGCCATCACTCCTAAACAACCAGCATAGGAGAGCAGCTTATGGTTGCTATGCCGTTTCCTCCCACTCACTAAGCATACTCTAATAAAAGCTTGGAGTTTTCTAAAATATTCAGTGCCAGATTTTTTTCTTCTGCAATAAAATGTGACTCTTTTTATAAGGCTTTTTATTAATTCTCAAATCGGGATGCCAAACTTGTCTGACGTATTCATAATTGATTCAAGGATTCATAAATGGGAAGATAAATCAGGGACTTGATTAAGTTATGCAGAGAGCTGTAAGTCCTAACTCGTTTATGTTTTCATTGTTCCAGTGAGACTTGTCTCTAATCTACACTGCAAAAACACAAAATCTTACCAAGTATTTTTCATGCATATAAAATCTGTGCAGAAGTCACACAAATTTAGCTTAGCATAGCTTAACTCTACTTTAAGTACATTCATATATATTCTATTCATGTAATTAAAGTGAAAATTATTGAACCGTTACAGATTGCAAATTGCAAATAACTGTTCAGAGCCCCTTTTTCTCCTTTATGAAGAGATATTTTTTTGTGTGTGCAGTAGTCTGAGGCAAATTTTTCTTCTATTAAACATCATATTCGTCAAACTGCCAGTGGGACTAGGGGCGGAAATCAGCCACTTGGCTACAATCTCATGTAAATGTTATTTAATGTGTAATGTCCTATTTTGAAAATAAATACAAACACACTTGAAACAATCAACAACAAAAAAATAATTGGCAGTTTGTAAAACACAAGTAACATTTCTGTTCTGAGCACTAATCTCTATAGACACGTTGCATGTTATTGTTTACCTCCGGATTTTATTTTATTTTTAATTTTTTGGTGGGGATGAGGAGGGATAAGGTATTATGAAGAAACTGACATATCTGGTGGGCGTGGCCAGGCAGGGTGACCAATCAGATTTCAAGGTTAGCCTACATCTTGCTGAAAAGTTACTTCTAAATTAGACCAAGATTACTTGGGGCGGTTTTGTGTTTTCACAGTATAGTAAAAGATGTCTACTTCTTGTTAGAGTTAACTCATCGTTCACAAAGGTAGCTGACCCTCTGCTTTTCTTCTTCTTCATCATCTTTTTCCCCCAGCCGTCCAGGTTCACGTCCTCAAAGGCGACAAGGCAGGCGAGTGGTGGAAGTTCACCGTCAACATAATTTCCGTCTACAAGCAAGGCGGCCACCGCATCCGCCGCGGGGACCAGCTGCTGTGGGTGCGCGCCAAGGACGTGGCCTGCAAGTGTCCCAAGATCAAGCCCGGGAGGAAGTACCTGCTCCTGGGCTCGGACGATGACGCCCCCGGACAGAGCGGCGTGGTCGCTGACAAAGGCAGCCTGCTCATCCCGTGGAAGGACCTGTGGAGCCGTCGGCTGAGGAAGTTCCAACAGCGCGGCAAGAGGGGGAAGTGCTAAAGATTAAAATAAAAAACGGCTTGTGGGTGAGAGAAGAGGAGAGAGATCGGTGTGACGCCTCCCGCCGGGATCAAAAGGAGAAGAGATGGATGATGGATTAACTGAAATAGTCATAAATAAAAGAGACAAAAAAAAAGTGAAGAGTAGGAGAATTGGTGGAGACTGAGTGCTGCTGCTCTGAGCTGGAGGAAAAGAGAATAATGTTTTTAGGAACTTGTTTGTGTGTGTGAAGGAGCTCGCTCTACGGTTGTTCCGTTTCTTCGTCTTTGAGGTGTGTTATATCGTGTGATTGCAGAGTTTGCACCTAATTCCACAGACACGACTCATACGAAACCCCTTCCTTAGGCCATGATGTCGCTGTACAACAACGCACTTCACTGCCAAGCTGCAAAGCTCCTTGGGGAAAAAAAAAACTGCTCTGGAATATCACGGGACCTAACACACGCCCACGTATGAAAGGTCGTTCCTGCAGATCTGCCAAACTGTCGTCTACTTTTGCGAAACATTTAAACCCGTTCTAAGCTGCCAGTCTCTGAGTGCCATGTTTCCCGGGAACTTCCTGACCACGTAGGCGCGATACCTCACTGGGCTCTGGGAACTAAGAGATCCTTTCTTCTTCCAGTACAACTCTCTGCTCAGCTGTTACCTGCAGTTCAGGTGCATCTGAATATATTAAAGCATCGTTGAAAAGTGAAATTGTTTTGGTCGTCAGTTCCAAAGTGAAACTCTTGTTAAGTAAGTTCAATGCCTAATATTTCAAGTGTTCATTTTGATTATCATAAATTACTGCTAATAAAAAGCCAAGCTTAAGTGCTTCAGAAATTTTTTTTTATATCACATAAGATAAGAGTAATAAAACAAGGTTTTTAATACATTAATGTTGACCTACTGATAGTTATGTCCATGGAATGTGAGATACATTCACTCAGTACTTGAGCTGGGATGATTTTGCGGCTATTAAACTTTTTTCAAATTTGTTTTAAAACCCTCCCTCACACTTTTGATTTTCTTTTTTTCATGCATGTTTGAGAAACCCTTTTAATCTCCCCTGGCAACCATTCAGCTGTCCAAATTGCCTGGATGGACCTAGCCCCGCCTTCGAGACGAAGCTCCTCCTCAGACATGTCGTTTCCAAGCTTCCGCCTCTCAGAGCAGGCCTCCCTCAAGACTCCCCTCACTCAGCTCCTTCAGACTAGCCAGCAGCAATCAGCAAATACCTGGTGGAGCTGATCGATCTGCTGATCTCATTACATGAGCTGCTGCTCAGTGCAACATTGGTAAAAACGTTGTTAAAGGGTTAATAGAGGAGCCATGTTGTTTCCTGAAGGCGGAGTTTCAAAAAGAGCGGGAGCTTCTTAAAGAGACAGGCCCCATTTCAAGTCGTTGAATCAGGAAGTCAAATTTGTTTTAAGTCATATTTGATTTAGCATTTTTATAACAATTGAAGTTAACAGTTCCTTTATTGTGTTATAAAATGGCAATGTATAAGTGAAAAACACAAAATGCTGCCCCTTTAAAATCCTTTTCGAAGTCGATCTTATGTGATGTCATTTTCCGAGAATCTTAGATTTGACCTATAATAAGTATTTTACAGAATCTATGCGAATTTTACTTTTGAAACAAACTCCTGAACCAAATTCACTTTTCAACAATTTTCCGATTTATTGCAATGCACCTGCGAAAAAACTTATGGTTGTGACCTCTGCAATGTAAAGTACCTGTGTGTGTGTGCATACGTCATTGTTCTCATCTGTTGTTTTTTTGTAGAATATGTTTTATTACCTAGATAGTAGAGTAGACGTGTCAATGATGCACTTATGTTTTTTCTTGTTTTTTAAACTAGCCTAAAGTTTTCAAACTTATGGGATACGTCCTCAAAATGTTCCAAATTCGTGCAAAAGACGCGCGCTAGTCGCTTAGCTAGTCTGAAACCTGACCTGCCTCTCAGACCAACCGATGTCTCACAGAAGAATCTAATAATGGACTAAACTTTATAACGTCTTTTAGAAACCCCACCTGCATGCCACATGCTCACCTTTTACTGTAGCTGACAAGCCTGATGACGATTGTGAGTTATGCACATTTATCTTCAAAAACATTCAGTGTTGAACAGAAGAAGAAGAAGAAAAAACCCTGTGGAGTGATAAAATGTAACAGATGTTTATTGTGTAAGTGCGTGTCAAGTATTCATCACCTCAAAGTGACTTTTTATTTCGACGAAGAGATTCTTCTATCTGTACTTGGTACTCGACATAAAGGCATGACTGACTGTCTGTATGTGAAATAGCTGTATAGTATTGCTCCCCTTCTTCCTCCCCTCTTGTTGTTAAACCATTAACCTGATATTCTGTGTCTACATGTGAACCTAACCCTTGTTTTCAACATTAGAAGCTTAACGAGCGGAAATTAAGAAGAAGGAAAAAGTGTCGCGTAACTCCGGTTACGCCTCTACGGTACGATGCGCCTCTGTACTCTGCGCATTGTACCGTTTGTTGGATGGAAATCTGATTACAAAGACTCTGCGAGCAGGACTGGGCCGAAACGTTTCCTCCCCGCTTGGTTTTTTTGTTTTGTTTTTTTCCCCGAGCCTTGTCGCTGAAAGGTACTTTCCTACCAGACCGCTCGTTCTCCGTAAACAGAACCCAACAGTTTTCTCCTCGTGTTTATATTCCGGCTTGTAAATGTTGTTAGGAGTGTCCGATGCAAAACGGTTGTGTAATGTCTTGTAATACTAATATATTATGTTTATCATAAATGAATATATTTAATGACACATGAGATAATGTGACTTTTCGTCTGTTTATTGATTACCTTTGTTTGTTTTTTTTTTTTTTAATAATTTCTGCGCCAGATTTTATGTAGTAAAAACAAAAGGTTTTAAGTGTTTGGCTAAATGACTCCATTTAAACTGTTTTTATTCCAAAGTCCATAAATCTTAATTTTAATGCAGTTCATTTATTTAGAAGCTATCCAGAGCAAAAGTTGTCCCAAAAGTATTTATTCAGTTAGCTAAATAAATACTAATCACATTTCAAGTCAATGACGTAAATTCCAATTTGATCCAAGTTATAAAACAGTTCAGTCACTTTCAGTTTATTATTCAGATTGGAAAACTAAACCTTAACAGAAAGACACTTTCGACAAAACCATCTGCAACGACGCAGACAGCAAAAAGGCTACATTTGAGAGTAGCAGGAGAAAGTGGCAGAGGAAGAGTGGTCCAAAACAGCTAAAAGATCTTCCTCACACTTTTAGAAACTCCAGGAACCAGCAGTAAACCTACAATCTGAAAGCAAACAGTTCAGCCCTGAAGTATCAAACACATGGACTAGAGTTTCTCCATCAGTCTTGGACAGGATATTTCCCACTTTGGCAATCATCCAGAGGTGAAAGGAGGAAATCCCACAAACCTGTTTAATACGGGATTTACTTTTTTATATGTCCTCCGTCGGTGCTAAACGTCTGCAGGTCACCGCATAAATCAATAACCGCTCTCGGCAAACATTTCCTCTGGAAGTCACATCCTGTGATCGTCCGCAGCGGCTGCTGCGTCTTTTTATTCAGTCCAAGTCAAATCGAAATAACATTCGTCCGCTGCTGTCTGATTGGAAACGAGTGTTTTAACTTCACTTCTAAAGTGGTTTAGTCAAATTGAGTCGTTGGGTGAAGCCATAACAATTCAAACATGGACTGAACTGAAAAAAAGACGAGCTTTAAATATACTGTTAATTGGTCACATCAATGGTAAATAAAGTTTGACAAACTTTATTTACTGTGGGTTGAGTATCTTTTTGACCAATTCACACTTCTTTTTTTTTTTAAGTTGGAACTACATTCTCTTTTTTTTTCAGTGTTCAGAAGCCAAAATGAGACTTTCAGCTGTTTCCATTCACAGGAGTTACATTTCTCACATTAGAGCACAAATTACAACCTATATGTTCTCAGTTTCATTTACTTTTACAAAAAAATTTTATTGCATTTTGAGCTAAGAGGTCATTTGTCACCGTGGGAACCGACAGGTAAACCAGGTCTGACACTTCATTACTTTTAAATCCCTACGTTGTGTGCCAGCATGTCGGGTATCCAAAACGCTGCTCTCAACATTTCCTTGTAATTTCTCTAAATCGTTCTTGGGTGACCATTGTGTTACACTTCGCTCCCCAAGATTGATGTTCGTCACAAAGCCAGAGGTTGGAAGAGTATCCAATAACTGTGCTCATGTTAGAGCAGCAGGAGTTCAACATATTTTTACTCAAAAGTAAAAAGTAGGAAATTATTCCAGTATGAATTAAAAAAAAGTATTTAGTACTCAAGTACTGAGTAACTGATCAAAACCATCATTTAATGTTTAGAAATGATACCAGATGGATCAGAATATAAAGCTATGTGAAGATGTTAGCACTTTAAGCACCATAATGAGAATAATTCATATAATGTCAACTTCTTTAAAATAATGGCCTAAGCCATTTTTTTCTTTTCTTTTTGCATAAAGCTGTAATAAATTGTGAGTTTGTAAGTGAACCAAAATGCAGACTGGCGCTTGGAGCGTGGGTCATGTTGATGGATTTAATAAAAAAATAAATAAAAAAAACTACAGCTAAAAATCATGGAGACACAGAGAAAACCACAGGAATCCAGGAAATAAAGAAACTACAGGGAGACACGGGAGGAACCAGCAAAGAGGAACTGAGAATGAGTTCTGTGTTTACTGGGGAGGCTGATTAGAGAACAAGAAACAGATAACAGGCTGCAGGTGTGAGGGGGGAGAGAGGGAGAGAGGCACCGGGGGCGAGCTAGAATAGGAAATAAATCTAACGAATAACCAGGCCTAGGAGACATAATTAAAATAGAGCAACAAATAATTGGACACAACAACAACAAAAACATAATTAACTACATTCACTGAGAAGGACTGAAATAAAATAAAACAGAAATAAAATAATCAAAGAAAGAGACAAACACAAAATAATCAAATCTCAAAAACAATTCAGGGGCCGAACAAAAACATCCTTTTTTTTTGGCTGCCAACTACAAAGTAACTTGGCAGCCCAAGTTACTTCTAATCAAACATTTATCCATTTCTTTTGGATAAAAATGACTTGGGCCGTTATTTGAGGAAGGTGAAAATGAATAGCATAATTACAAAAGAACAAAATCAGGCAAAATCTGTTTTTTTCAATATAAAAGCTTTAATAAAAACTGCAGATGTGCATCTGTGACCAGGGAATTTTTGGTAAACAATAAAAAAATAAAATAAAATGTTTTTTTTTTCATTCAGTGAAATTACTCAGTGGGTTGAGTATCTAAAGATTTAACTCAAATAAGAGTAGTCATGAAAAATTACTAAAAAATTTTTAATTTTATTTTTAAAGTTACTCGGGTAAATGTAACTAGTTTCTACCCAACTTTGCACACAGTTTTATTACTCTTCAGCAGCTTTTGCTGTCTTGAAATTCCTTTTGCTTGAGTTTGATCTTTTGAACATCCGAACCAAAGCACAACTGAAAAAACAAAATCAGATTTATGCCCTCTGACAAGATTGTGGAACAACCAAACTCTCCAGCATCACAGCCAGAAAAAAAACCCTCCTCTTCTAATCAAACCCTATTTATCTAGAATGTTGACATTTACGTAAGTGGAGGATTTTGCGGGAGTTTTTCAGAAACGCTGAACCGAAGCTGCCAGAAAATATGAAGCAAATAAAACATCAGGAGCAAATGAATTAGAGCGTACGGCTGCTGCCAGAGAACTTGTCCTGCAGCGCTGATCATCATTTGTGTTGGACCGCGCCTGCATAAACTTCACAGACAATAAGGACTGGCTGTAAGATCGCTATAACACAGGCATATTAGTGAAGAGATGATATCACCGACGTGTCTAATCCAAACCACAGATGTTTTTGTTGAAGCCGGGAGGCTTTGGGATCCGTGGAAACCCCTTGGCTTATTCCTACCGGGATGGGGGGCAGAGCGGGTCGACACACAAACATGTGGTTCTGAACCCGCTACAAAAGAGAGTCCATCGTTTTTCGGATTGCGCGTCGGGCTATGGATACACTCTCGGAAACGCCTGGCCGAGCAATTGTCGTTCAGCGCTGAAAGCTTAAGCGGTTTTATGACACAGATCGATTAGTATCACCCTCGAGTTTGCTGGTGAAAAGGAATCAGAAAGGTTTTTAGCTGTTAAACGTTTGGATTTCCTGTTTAAAGCTCCCTAGTCGTCTTTGACAGTGAGGTTAGGAGGTTATTGTCAAACGAAACAAAGTCTGAGCATTGCACAACGTTTCAGTCAGACTTCGGCTGCTCCGAAGATGTGGAGGTGGGAGGGAATGGGAGCGTTGAAAAGGGGGTCTGGGTGTGCTCGAACTTTTCCTCTCAACGTGCGCAAGGATGGAGCTGGAACAAGAACTTCAACATGATACAATCGCAGCTGTGGCTGTTCGCTTCCCGTAAGGCGGACTTCGTTTGGGCATTCGGTTTCCAGCTGCACCACCCCGTTGGAACTTTCCACAGAGATTGGCGCTCCCAGATGTAGTAGGACAATTGTCCTTGTTGGGGGGGAGGGAATAGCGCTGTAGGCAGGGTGACATGCTGAGGGTGTCGTCCCTCTGACCTTGGCTTTCAGCGGTGCGCCTCGCTTGGAAATGGAAACCGGCTGGACAAACGGCCCCAAACTCCTGTGACCTCCACTCCACGGTGGCGTCAGGATGGAAAAACTCCTGATTTCTTTATCAGATTCGGCCTGTGAAAACATTCAGGGGGATTTAGATTTACTGCCTTTTCCTTATTGTTCTTTACCCTCTTGTTTTGCCCTTGAAGGTAACCGGTGAGGGTTACGAGGCCTCTGCGGCTCTCTGCAGTCCTCAACAACATCACATCGTGAGTTATGAGACTTCCACGCATGTGGCTGAGTTTTATATTTCTGTGGAGACCTACGCAGCCTTCAAGGTACTACAGTGCCGTGCAAAAGTATTCGTACCACTAGAGCTTTTAGAAATGTTGACACTTCACAACCAAAACCTTAACAATAAACGCATTTTCTGCACTCATTTTTCATCTGCTTTACACTAACACACCAATGCAAGACTTGGTGCGGCCAACTGCTTTTGGCAGGTACGCTTATTACCTGTGTGTAATTTAATGTCAGTATAAATTCAGTGTTAGACGTTTGCTAGAGAACAAACAGCATCATGAAAGCCAAGGAACACAGCAGACCTGACAGGCTGAAGTGTAAAGAAGTTTAAAGCAGGGTTGGGTTACAAAATAATATCCTACTCTTTGAGTATCTCAAGGAGCACTGTTCAACTCATCATCTGGAAATGGAAAGAGTTTTCTACTAAAACATCTAAACAGGCAGGGCAGGTAAGGAAGGAATTATGCAGAGAAACAACAAAAAGATCCACAGTAAATCTTGAGGAGCTGAAAGACAGTCACAGTTCAGGTGGTGGACATGAGTCATGAAAAAGTGGCAAAAAATAAAGCTAATGTCCAGAGACGCAAAACGTTCCGTTTGAACTTATGGTGGGAAAACTAACACTGTCAGCAGCTACTGCTCACAGTGCTCATTGTTCATGCCTGCTTAATTAAACGGGTAAAACCCTGACGAGACCAGAACTATTGTTTGGTCCAACTGCACACACCCCAAAACTTGGCCTTAAAGGCATGCTTTTGCAAAGGTTGTATTAAAGTAATCTGAGCGTCAACTGTATACAATAATAAAACCTAATCTCAGAGCCGGAGTAGGAATTTTGTCCCTTTAATGACTAAAAGAAGGAAAAAATATGTGTATTTACGATAAACAAAATGTGTGTCTAAGCACACACACTTTGTCCTACACATGCAAAACTGCATGAAAATGATTTAACTGAGTCTTTATGTCAACACCTTCATTGCGGCCCCTCCCGCACCCCTTTCTTTAACTTCTTCTTCTTTCAATCTCACCAAAGCGGCCTCTGCTTTTTCCAGGTCCACCGGTTCAAAAGCTGTATTTCTGGCCTACTACACCAGAGCACAAAGGTCTTTCCTATACATCAGGAGAAAGTCTCATTGGAGAAAGAGGCCTCCATCCCATCCCAGTGTTGGGCCCGGGACAGAAGGACACACACAGACGGAGTTGATCCTTTTGATTCTCATTACCATTCCCACAGAGGGTTAAGCCACTTGGCTTTTGGACGGTATGTGCCATATATTTCCCAACCCCTCGCCCCTCCCTCTCATCCCCGGAGCTCCAAGTTATATGATCAGAAAGACAATCGGGTCATAAACCGGCTCCTTTTAATGCCTCTTCACTCACACTGCCTGGGACCTAAAGATGCCAGAGTGGAGAGAGTGTGTGTGGATGTGTGTGTGTGCGCTGAGAGGAGAGTCCTTCAGTTTGCCTCACAGCAGACTATACACTATAAAACTCAGCTGCCCCAAATCAAACTTAATAAATTCTCCCAACATATAAAGGTTCATTTAACCGTCTTTGGTTACTTCTACCTTGTTGTGTGTGTTTTTTTGTTTTTTTTCACAATTTATGTTTGGCTTTCTTGACACAATTTTTTAAACTTGATTTTTACGATTTGATTTTCTTCATGTTTTTTTGTGCGTCAAAGTAGAAAAATCTATGTTCTTTAAGTGCTCTCTTGCCATTCACTCCAAATCAAGATTTTTATCTAATTGTTTGTCTTTTGAATCCCCTTCAGTTGAATTCAGCTTAATTCAAAAATACTTAATTGATCCCAAAGAGAAATGAAACGACGTCATTTAAATTACTCATATGGAAAATTCTTCAGAGAATGGGCAGAAACGGTCTCCCGTAGAGTTTGAAGAAGCCTCTGACTGAAGACACTCAGCTTTATGAAGATTTTTTGGGGGAATTTAATGTAAAATCCTTCTTTGCATCATCATCTGTGTAAACAGCAAACAACCTAAAAGTGTCCTGCATGCGCAGTGCAGGGCGCAATAACGTCACACGTAGCGAACCTCTGTGTTTATGGAAGTAAACATGGATGGTAACCAATGTTCCCACTAAGCTGCATATTAAAATCTATGCAGCGCATAAAATAAAGCCCAACGTCAACTATACATTGAGCTCAGACATCACCAATGACAAATAACGATCTAACTCAGTGAGTCACAGGTAGGAAAAGTTAAGGGTCCAACAAACTCGGACACACTTCAGCCCGCGGAGGTCCGCCGAACATGTCCGCCCAAGGATAGATTTTTATGGTAAATAATGTCAGTGTATCAACAAGAGAGTTGTAAATATTCAGGTTAGCTTAAGCTAAAATAACAGCTGGTTGTTGTTTCTCCGTCCCGTATTGAATATGAAAAAGTCTCGCTCCCCCCCACTCCCCGGCAGCACCGTTCCGACACGGTCTCGGAGGCTCATAATAAATGCCGAACTAAGAAGCTGATGCTAATCAAAGATCGTACATCCACGTTCTTTGAGTAAATATGGCAAAAATTGGTCGGGACTTTTTCACATCCCGTGAATATTGGTCGGGACATGTCCCTACCGTCCCTACCCAAACCTACGCCCATGGAGTGCGCACACCTGATGTTGCTCACAGTGGTCCTCAGTGTGCTCAGGGAGCTTGTGTGTATGCCCAGCTACATGAAAAATTAGAGGGAACATTGATGGTAACGGTGGAGCGTATCTTGCTCCAGCACTAACAACGGGTCACGTTTGAAAAGATCAGATATGTATTGGATTTAGGGACGCATATCCAAGCGGCCTGGATCACATTTGTTAAAAATCTGATCTGTGATGTTCAGACAGGCAAAACAAAAATAAATCGGATTTGGGTCACTTCTGACTGCAGTGTGAACATTGCATAAAAGTTGCAGGACACTGGCCCCGGTGGACTGGAGTTTAAGAGCACTGCTGTATGGTGTACCTTAAATGCCACAACAGTAAAACAAGGCTCCGGTAAGGGTTCAAGTACACAATGGTATAAGTATGCATGTTTGGACATGTTCAAGCTTCGAAAACAAACAAAACAAAATATCCCGATAAACTGCTAACCACTCAAAAAAAACCAACTCACTGCATATCAAAACTTGTTGGCTTTTGTGTTTTTTCCAAAAAAAGAAGAGATACTTTTACCAATAAAACGATCAGTTATGAGGCAAACTTTTTGAATATTTATGACTTATGGAATGTTTGTTAGTAATGATTTAAAAATATCATAATGCATAATATATTTTAAGTGACATGAGCGGAGCACAAGACAAAGGGCTGATTTATTTGCAATAAAAAAAATGTTCTTGTGTTTTTTTAAATTGACCTCTAGTGTGACAACATAAACAGATTGGATGTATTTTGTGTATAAAAACAACAGAATTGCTTTGGATGGATTTTATTCTTTTTAAATTTTACTGTCATCGTTCTTTCCTGCTTCCCTACATTCATACGTGAAAGTGTTGGCTCGCAACAAAAAAAAAAAAAAGAAAAGAAAAACCTCTTGGATTAAACAAAGTGCAGAGTGACTTCGGGGTCTGGGATCTTCAAATAAACCCTGCCTGGGTGTCATGGGGACCAGGAAGTGGAATTAACCGCTATATTAGCTGACCTTCATCTCGTTGTTTGTCCCAACCTGGCTGGCTGGGCCCACGGCCGGCCGGTAACCACGGCCTCCGGCTCCAACAATGCCGGCATTTCCATCGGTAAGAAAGAAAAACACTGGCTTTAGGGGGTTTACTGAGCAAACACGACGAGCAGTGCCAAACACTCCTCGCTCCCACATTTCACAATCGCTTTCTATATTGCCATTTTTTCTTTTTTTTTTCTTTTCCCGCCCCTCTCTTGCTGGAGCTCTGGGAAGCCACCAGACAGTTCTGTGTCGAGTGTGGGACAGAAACGTAGGAAAGCAGCACTGACCTGTGTGACCTCTGATGAGTTACGCAAAACAACACGACACATAAGGACGTGGTGGTTTTGATTCCGAGTGCGGCTAAAAGGTAGAACACGTCTACGTTTCCACGGAGAACTTCGTTATTTAGATTGTGTTGTGCTATACCACTCCACGCCATTAGGTGGAGCCGCTGACAAGAGGAAAATGAGAAATGGTAGTAAGAGATGATGTTTAAAAAGTATGGCCCTGTCCCAATACTCACACTCTCTTCACATGCACGTCCACGTTGAAGGGTTTGAGTGCGTAGTGTGTCCCACATTCTCCACATCCGCCCTTCGCCCCGCCCATTTTTGGATACCATTTCCGCCCTTACGCGAAGCCCGCATTTTTGACGGACTTCGGCGAAGTGCATTACACACAATTCATTGCTGCATGTGATGTTTTCAGTTAAAAGGCAAATTTATGGCAATGTATAGCATGACAAGGCACACATTAGTAATAAAAAAAGTTGATATGATAGAAAAAAGAAGTAAACTAACTGGAAAGTAAAACAAAAAGTCACAAATGCAAGACAAATTCCAAATCTTAAGATATTAACATATTGGTATAAAGTGGGCTTTTGTGATGTTGCAACGTTTAAGCACTCTCTTAATTAAAATTATTTCACTCTAAAGTTGGAGGTGATTTTTAGAAAGCAGTATTTGTGAGTAAAGCCAGTGGATTAAATATTTGATAGTATAGAAATATATAATAATTTAACTCTTCATCCCCTTCATCGGGAGGGTGCCTATCTCCAGCGAGACATTTTGGACGAGAGGCAGGGTCACCCTGGACAGGTCACCAGTCCATCGCAGACATTTTAGTTCCGTTAGTCCTTTTATTTTTCAAATGTAGCATAAGGCTTTATTATTTTTTACAAATGCCGTATGTTTATCCTTAACTTGATCTTTCTTAGCACATTAGCTCCACTTAGTACCAAACTAACTTTTAGCTGCATAAATATGAGTAAAAATAAATAAATAAAAATCATGTCTCTAATTAGTCAAATCACAGACTGTTAAATTAAATATTAGTACATTTTAATGTGTATTTTTTGCCATCTTGGAAATATGCAGAGTTCATTGAGCAAGCTGTTTGTTGCAAAAAAAAAGAGAATAAAATTAGTTTTCTAATTTTATTCTCAGAATGAAATAATTTTTTTCATTCTACTGTGATTGCATAGAATTTTCTGTATTCAACAAGTCAAACAAATATCTCCAACAATGACTTATGAAAGCAAAAATATCTTTACTGTACATTTAAAATAATTGGTTTTGTTGTAGTTGTACTTTTAACAACACAAATGCCTAAACAGTGACCACCTAATGGCGCCATTTTGGATGTGGAAGTTACAACACTGGGGCGCACACCTGCGCACTCGAACCCTAATGTGACTGAATCCACACTTCACACAGGGGCATAGATTGCAGACTGAGCTTTGGGACGGGGCCTATGACGGCGTTGTGCTCGTTCGGTTGGTTGCTGTGGTACGTTAAATAAATGCACCGAGTTATCCAAGAAAGTGTCTTGTTTTCCAGACTGTCACAGATTGTCACCTATAGATTTAATAACATCAAATATGTTATAAAAATGCAAATACACAAAGCCACAACAGTCAAAAACACAATCCAGGGATTTGTTACGGTGCGTCAAAAAAGTTTTCATATTCTATTTTTCCCGTAACAACAGCTAAGTAGAAGCAAAATCATGAATATTGTCATCATCCTAAAATTAATGGACCTAGTCATCTTTTTTGCCAAAAGTGATTTTGAGTCCTCAAAAAAAATCAGTCTTTTCATTACCAAAAGATAATTTAGGCAAAAAAAAAAAAATAATACTTAAGGTATTATTTTAGGAAGGTGGTGATATGAAATCAGGCTTCTTCAGTCTGACACCCCTAAATAAAGTGCAATAAAATTAATTCATTTTTACATCCATCTGGCCTCCAAGTATCTTTGGTTTAATAATCCTACTAACAATATTACATTTATCCGTCTAAAGCAAAGACATAAAAACAAAAACAAAATTGCAATAAAATCCTTAAAAATGATGTTAAAGACATAAAGATAAGAACAAAAATAAAAACGGATCAGGGCAAAAATCAAAAGTAACTGAAAGCATATTTGCTATACTAATGAAGGATTTTAATACTTTAGCTAATGTGGCAGAAAGTTAGGATACAAACACATGCCAGCATTAATAAGAAGTGATTTGGCTTCACAAGCAGGAAAAACACAGTAAAAACACATCATGAGTTTTATATTTATGTCTATTTCTTTCCACGTTTCTTCAGAAACCCCAACAGGATTTGAGAGGATGTCTTTGTGAAATCCCAGAATAATCAAAAGCTCTGCGGTCTGTTTTTACCATCATTTCGAGTGTTGCTCCTTCCAGCCACAGCCGAGCACAGAAGCAGAGTGAAAGCGAAGGCGCTCTCTTTGCTGCTTGTAAATCAGCTTCCCTGCTTGCTCCCATTAACGCAGGGAGACATCAAACGGTCAGGAAGCAGAACCGTTGCATAAAGAAACTTTTTACTGCGTGGTTTTGTCTCTTCTGTGTTTCTATTAGAAAAATTTATAAATCTGTGCGGTTGAAAATGGTTAAAATAAAAAGGGCAGTAAAATATCCCAGAGTTTTGGGCTTTCCGGCCCAGAGTCTTTATCGCGGGGGTTAAATGTGGGCCGCAAAATGTCGGCGATATGACCAATGGGATCAAAGAGAAAAGAAGGAAATTTAAGCTCCTGTTCTGATTTAAGGGATGATGGTGCTCCTAAGGTCGAACTTGAGTGTGTGTGTGTGTTTGTGAACGGCAGCCTGCGTGTGTGTCTCAGTATGTGGTGGGATTCAGTCGAATTGAAGTGGGCGTTCGAAGCCCGGGATCAGACACGTTTCAGCCTCAGTAATCATCCACAGGGTCACCGGAGGACGGCCGGGGTCACGCTGGCAGCCAGGAGGGGATCTATTATCTCACCCTTAACAACCAAACACACACACACACACACACGCATTCACCTTCAGCATTGTAACCTTGGGTTTACTACTGTGTTGATATCATACAGACGGTTATTATTCAGACCAGATGAAGGACAATAAAAAGTGATGGAATATTGTGTTTTTATCAGCGCCATTGGATAAATATGATTTCTCCTTTTGATTCGGGCGGGAAGTTCGAACCGACTGCGGCTCAGACTCAACGTATCGCTGAGATAAAAACGAAGAGGCTTTCTAGCAGTCTGGGAACAATTATCCAGACGTTTCAGCATCCTGATTTTATCATTTTGTTTTTCCTGAGTCCAGCTACCACCCTTAGGTTCTGGTCTCACTTTAATAAAGGGCCGCAAAAGTTACGTAACAACGAGGGGGGGCAGTAAATCCTTCCTTTTTTATTCGGCATGCATCACGGCAGCATACCACAAGGCAACAAGATGGAATCGGTCAGCATTTTTCTTGACAGACACCGCCACTCTTGAATGGGGTTTTATGGTTACCGTGGAAACAATAACAATGCTACGTACTTCGATTTCTGTCGTTTTGAAAACGGAAATGCCCTCCAAACTAAGGTTGGAGAGAGACGGGGTGAAGGTAACCAACAAACAAAATGATTTAAATATATTCATGATTCTGATAGTTACAGACTAGAAAGGAACACCAATGAATTAATTACATAATAAATATGATCCATTGACCAATATCTTTTCTGAAAATGTTACTCTCGTGACCAGTCTAATAGTAGAGAAAAGATTGGAAAAAAACAGTTTAATTGCACTGAACAGCAAAAGAATGAAATAAAAACCACAGTACCATTAAACACAATGATCCCCAACCATCCAGTAAAAACCATCCAGTCTTTTGATTTACTTCCTTTACACAGTAAAGGAAGGAAGCGTTTTTTTTTGTTTGTTTGTTTTTTCAACTTAAGGCCCCTTTCACTTTAGATTTATTCTGATTTGTTCTTCAGCATCTCTTACACTGCTTGAACATCAAGCAGTGTAAGATGCTTGATGTTCTTACACTGCTTGATGTGTAAGAACATCAAGCAGTGATGTTCTGGGAGGACTGATGGCAATCAGAAGGAATCGTGCACAAAAGATCCAAAAAACACAAATCGCTGTAGATTGAGGCTTTGAACGCTCAGGCTGGTTTTCAAGAATTATTTAAAAAAAATTTTTGTAAAACTTTATGGTGGACAACTTGGTTTGTCCATCTAAATTCTACCTCGTCCTTCTCATTTCCTTATCTCCTTATTGCTAAATATATTGTCATGCTTGCTCATCCATTGCGGGATCATTTTGTGTGTGTGTGTGTGTAGCCCCAGTGGAAATTAAAGGCGTTACAGTTTATTACCACCAGAGTGAGAAACGAGACCGGAACCTCTCTACTTTGAATGCACGTATCTCACCTGTTCTCGGTAGGAGGGAGATTAAAGCTTAGACACGGTAAATATCTAATTATCACCATATTTTCTTACTGTAACATTTCACTACATGTTTTACCGGTGATTTCTGCACTAACTGAGGCTGTATTTCTATTTTCCACCATGCTGAAACAAATAATTTTGTATCAAGAACTGAATGTCTCATGTAGGTTTAACCATGTAGGGTATTTTTATGTATGTGTTTGGAGGCTGTGACCACTGCAGTTGTTTATGCTCCTGTTCTTTTGGTTCAATACTTTATCCTATTCACTGCAAATTTTTTTATTTAATATTCAGCCCAAAAAGCTAATTTTCCCCATGGACATTTTGGAGGAGTGTGCGCTTCCCTCTCCTAGGGAGCCAAACAGATAAGCTCACTATGTGGGCATGAATGTGGGCCGGCCATGCGAAGGTAGGAGCTAGGGTTGACTCCTTGATGATATCATTTTGCGCGTGTACCGTTAGTTGTTTCTCCAAAATCTCTTTGTATATTTGTTCGTTGTGGATTGCCCTGTCCAGTTGACGCTTTATGTGCTCCTTCTTCACCTTTGAACCTGTGGAATTATCGATTTGCAGCTCTCCACCTCACCAACCACCGTGGTCTTGTCATGGATTGGTTTAGTTGTAGTTGTTTGAGGAGGAATCTTTGAGTCGATTGACGAATGCGGTTTGCGTGCGTTATACCTGGCTAGGTCCGGCTCGTACCAACTCTCACGTGGTTCCATAAAACACAGAGGAACTGTGACAAATCCGGTCGGGGCTGACTGGGGAAGAACCGGGTAAAACTAGGCCCTTAGAGAAGGACTTTACTGATCTCAATGTCCATTGACATGGTAAAAAAAATTTTTACGTTGTGTTTGTGTTGAGGACATGGAGTAGTTTTTGGCTTATTTAACCTGTATTTTCTAGAGAAGAGCTGGCATTCCACGCAGGTGAGTGGGTTGTACTTTTGGTTTGTGACCAGGAACCAGTCAAATCCACGTGGCAGAAGACATGTTATGGATCAGCTACCATGGACCTTTGAGGCCCAGTTTCCACCGATCGCATCATGACAGAATTTCAGCCGTTGTAAATGTTATGATCACACAGTGCAAGTAGTTAATCCGTATGGGAAGCTCAGATCTCCCAACAAATTTATGGGGATTACAAGTTACAAGCAGCCACGGCTAATGAGAGACTCATATGTATGACCACAAAGTAACAAACCGTGGCTGCAACCCAACAGGTCCTAAAATTGTTGTGCGAGAGAACACAAACGCTCCTCTGTGAAACTAATTTAACAGCTGAGCTTTGTTCATGTTGCTGGGAGAGACGTTGATAGAACGAGCACTTCTAATGACACGGACCCATTACCAGAGTGTGCCAGCGCATCTCAATGCTTGGCCATCACTCAGGAGGAGATGGGAATCAGTCAGCACACTGACAACAAGTGTCCAGATGCCTTCCCTGCAAAATTCTTGCACTTAATAAATTCTCACCAAATTGAATTGGAGAGAATATTATTCTATTTTGATGAATATAAGAATATAGTTTGCACAGGGTGAAGTTTATTTATTCACCGACGCATTTATTTAGCTTTCATTGGAGGTTTGGATTTTTAAAGAAATGTAAGCTCCAGTCAAGATCTTTTTTTTTTACATTTGTACTCTAACTTTTAAAATTGAGAGCAGTTATTGTGAACCTGTAATTAGTAATCCACGGTTATCTGTTTCTTCCGGGCATAAATATGGTGTGACACAGAGGATCATTTCTCTTAGGGCATTTCCCAATACATTCTACGGCCCTCTATGAAGTTTGTACTCAGTCAAAGTGCACATAAGGGTTCAAGTTTGCAAACATTGTAGAATTGGGACAGTACGGGTTATGCCATCGACTTGGACCTCTGCGACATCCATAATGGCTTCACCAGTTACTGTTTTGGCATCTGCACTGCTGAAAAGTACAACTACAACAAGCAATTGATTTTAAATGAGCAGAAAAAGTATTTTTGCATTCTGAAGTCATTCCAGGTGATATTTGGCTGCTTAAATGTGTTGTTTATGTCTTTTAGCTGTATCGAAATTAGGGTTTATTTTGCAAAACTACAACAGAAACTCTGTTTTTCACATCACAAGAGTCACGTCACCAACAGCCGGACGTTTCTACTGGCGGAAACAACGAAGACGATGACGGGAAGTGGTAGGAGGATGATGTCGCGGCTTGTTTTTTAATGACTTTATCGCATAAACACACTTATTCAATTGTGATTTTTAATTGCCTTATTTATTTAATGGAAATGCCGCAATTGCAAAATTGTGTTCTTTTGACACTAGCAGAATATTGACAACGTTTTGCGCATATTTGTTATGGAATCTCAGCAAGCGTGTAAAAGTCCCTCATTTGAATTATTATCCCAAACGTCTCACTTCAAACAGCAAATGAAATACAGCCAGAGAAGTCATAAACACTTGTTCTCTGATGTCCACTTCTGTTCTTGGGAAATTGATATTTTCTCCCCAGTTCTTCTGTTTTCAAGTTCAGATCAATATGCTCATTTATATTGGCAGTTTGTGCTTATTTGCTCTAAATTAAAACCACTGAAGTGAACCAAAGGCCACAGTTATAGAAGACTAAGTACTGCCACTATTGACAAAAGTTAGTTTGCGCATAGTATTAGCAGCAGGGATTACTGATAATTATGGGAACGACGATTCAAGTTAAATTTTTCTAAATTTCTCAGTGAGATCAGGTTACTGCAATCAAAAAAAAAAAGAAAACATTTTCTTCCAGGATTTTCTTGGATGAGACTATCCTCCCTGACGACGAGGCGGCCCTCAAACGCTCCCTCTCTGGGGTTTCCTCAGGATGTGTGAGATCAGTCTCTGCTCGACGTTGCGGCGGAGAAAGGAAGAGGGAGTTGCGGACTCGTCCGCTCTCTCTGGACTGCGGCCGTCGTTCGGCTCGGGGTGGATGAGTGACAGACTCGTTCCCGTTTCTCACAGCGTCAGACTGCGGTTCAAACCTCCCACTCCAAAGCCTGGCACAACATCTTACTGTCGCCGGGTTTGACGCAGAGCTTTTCCCACGTCTCTCCACGTGAAAAGCGAACCAGTGATTGACATTGAGATATCAACACCGCCGATTCTCGATCTTTATTCTCTAAACTCCATCCTCGGATCAAAATAGTAACACTTTTGATGCTTTAGTTATTTGAAGAAATGCTTACCATTAAAGAAAATGCAGAGAACATAAACAAAACTATTGAGATGCTGTCTAAATTCTTTAATTGGTAGGGAACTACTTTCCCTTCCGCCTAGAGCGGTGTGATATTAGAAGTGTCCCTTTATTATCCACTTTTTAAAACTCGTCTTACGACACATTTTTATTCTTTAGCATGTTGAGACTTTTCTCTTCTGCTATCATGTTTTGGTGTTCCTATTGTTCATGTGGACAACACTTTCTCGCAGCTACTGTTGTTTGAAAGTGCTTTATAAGTAAATGTATTTATTTCAGTTAACAAAATGTTCTCTCAGTTTCAGTTCTCGTTATTTCTAACATATTATTTAACCGTACTAGCCTTGCATTTAAGGGCTGTATTCATAAACCCTTTGAATGAGGCATCAGGTCAGAGGTCAGAACCGCGTCAGGTATTATGGTGACCTGGGAGGCCGGGTTCTGTACGTGACTTTTACTGGAGAAGGCAGATCATATGGAATAGATAGACGTGAGCCCTGAATCCTTTTTATTGCGCCGCTTCACCTTGCGTGAGGCATCAGCAGTAGGAAGAGTGGAAACAGCCTCGGCGTAGACTCAACAGCTAGAGATGTCTCTCCCTCTGTGTGTGTGTGTGTGTGTCAGCATGAGAATGAGATGTGTATCTGATCGCAGTGATTTCTACGGTCCAACATGCGTGTGAAGCCTTGACCGCTCCCCCCCCCTTCCTCGAGCCCCCTTCCTCTCTCCAGGGGAGTTGCCGTGAAACGCTCAATGGACGTCTCTCTTCCCAGCATCTGGCTCTTAGAAGTGTCTGCGAACACATGGGCTCATTAGTTCCACCTCCGGGTGGACTCCTGCCCGATCGGCGCTGATGTGATCTCACAGGGGCCCGGGCCAGGCCTCCTGAGGGACCCATAACCACCCAGGCACCAGAGCAAATAGCTCAGAGCTTACGCACACTTCTTTATGGCAGGTGATTCTTTGCCCTCTTTCCAAAGCACGCAAGAAACTTCAAAGTCCCACGCTTGGAGCGCTGCTCTCATCCCTGGCCTCCTTGCGCCTTCGGAGCCGAAATCTTGGCCACGACCAGAGTTAGGCAACAGCAGGTGAGGTCACCGAGGGTGCTTTGATAAGCAAACAGGGGATTTGGAGTCGTCCCAACTGTGTCTGTGTCTGAAGGAAAGTACAAAAGCATGTTGACTTTCCAATCGATTTGACCATATTTGGACCAGAAATAGTTGCTGGAAGCGTAGTTAATCTTTATGTTTCCAATACAGCTGCAAGTTTTGAGCGCGTCGCCAACTTTACACGGATTTTTCTTTATAAAACAGCTTTTTTGCAATTAGGTCTAGGTAAAATAATAGTTTGATCTCAAATAGGGATGGGCATTTATCGTTTCATTTATTGCAATTTTTTTCTCGTCATGATCAAGTTTTGATTTATTGTTGTCGGAAAACTCCAATTGATGATGATTCAACGAGGGCCGGGCATTTATTTGATCATTTATCGTGATACATTTCTCATCATAAAATTTTTATTTACCATTGTCATGATAAACTCCAAATAGCGACGCTAAAACCCCTCTAAAACTCTCCATATAGGTGGGATTGTTTAACTATTTCCTCTACTGTTTGTCCAATGAAAGCATCAACAAATACCAATAAATTAAAAAATCTGATTAAATGTGGGTACTTTGAACAGCAGTTTAATGATATTTCAGATCCAAAATAAGGAAATTATAGTTTTTTTAATGGGAGAACTAAAATTTGTCATTCTGGTAAATAATCAATGAAAGCCCCAACAGACAATGCTGACAAATCTGAGGGAATCAAAAAAAAAATCTGCGCTGATCTATAACAGAGGAATCACTCAAGTTAAAAACATAACATTTCAAGCAGTGAATTGTACATACGTGGCTGTTTCACTTGGACCGAGGCCCAGTCGGTAACTTTGTGTCATTCTGAACACCCGCGCCAGCGGTGAAAGATGGCCTGATAGACGGGACAGACGAGGAAATGAATGGCAGCAGGAAAGATGCGGGAGGCGAGGAGGTTATCCACCAGCTGAGGAAAAACAATGGCTGGCAGCTCAGAGCGCTTCGTGATGAAAAATCAGCTCTTGGGCCAGTACAAACACTTGTGCAGAAAAAAAAATTGAAACATTCACACAGGAAAAAAAAAAGAGAAAGAGAAATAGTCCTCCATGACAGGAAATGAGCATCCTCTTTAGTCGCTAAGACACGGCAAAGCAGACATTCTTCACAACACGCAGGTGGATGAACGTACTTTTGTCACTATGGAGATTGAGGTCGTTTTGAAACATTAAACCTTGTTTGCTTTGGTCCAAATCAGTTGATGGGTTTAAGTTGTAACTTTTTATGATGCTTGGTTTGTTTTCCAAACCTGACTGTATGATTGTTCGCGGCAGGACAACAAAATGTAGACACAGTGTTCTGAGTTTGCAGAAAACATGGAAAATTAAAAAATGTAAACCTCTTACTAGTTGTCTTCTGGGTGTTATGTACACCAAATGTAATTTAAGAATACATCTTGGAAGATGCACATAGATCTAATTGTTTACTCTACCGCATCCCACAATGCAACACAAACCTTGCTAGCAGGAGCCGATCACCTGTTAGCTGCGTTGAATCGAGTTTGGATCACGTTCACAAACTTCTCTAGACCAGTTTGGAGACCAGTTTCTTCAAACAGTTTTGGTAAAATGACTTAGATCAGCAGCCGATATCGCTTGCTGTGTTCACGTCTACACAAATGACTCGCATCGAATGGGGGAAACGAACCAGAGTTTGTTTTTGAACTGACTAAACGCCTCAAATGTGAAAACACCCAAAATGTCAATTTTAGCTTGTATAATGACACGATGCTTACAGAAATGTTCCTTCTATACTTTTTACTGTACTTGTCTAACTCTTCATCAAGTCTGAGGACTCAAAAGCACAAGATACTTCAGTCTTTCACCACTTCACTTCCTGATGGTATTGAGCTACATTGTAGCCGCAGCTGCCCTGAGGCTGTCGCTGAATGGACACCAATGTCCAACTACATATAGCAGCTTTATCTCTAAAAACTAATCAAAAAAAGCTATTTTTATGGTTGTTTTCTTCATATATCAGCAGCTGCTTTTCTATTGACCATAAAATTGTGCAAATTGAAATTAAGAAAATAAATTTTCTTAATGGAAACACGATTTAAAAAAAAAAACTCCATCTGCTGAGCACATTAAACGAGCTACTTCTCAGTGCAAAGCTGGTAAAAAAAAATATATATATTGTTAAAGGGTTAATAGAGGAGCCATGTTGTGATGACTTCCTGAAGGCGGAGCTTCAGTAAGAGCAGGAGCTTCTTAAAGAGCCAGAGGCCCAATTTTAAGGCGTTAAACATCAAAGTAAAATTTCTTTTAAGTCACATTTGATACATACATCATGTTTATAACAACCGAAGTTCACATAGTTACTTGATTATGCTATAAAACAGCACTACGTGCCTGGAAAATACATAATACTGCCCCTTTAAATCTTGAGTGTATGCTGAAATACATGTCAGTTTGTGGAAAATGGTAAATCCTTTTTTTCATGTTCTCTATCTCTTCGTCAAACTTTAGTGTGAGCATACGGTTTTACAAAATAAACATTGGGGTTTCATTTCTGCGTACCCTCGGTTTGTCCCCAATAGTCCTCAAACTGCAGCTTTCAATGCTCCTTCTCCATTTCTTGCTCACTGAAAAAAAAGAGAATCAAACACCAGCTTAAAATAAAATTTGTCAATTTGTTACAAGTAATTGAATTAAGTTTGTCAAACTTACTTTATTTACATTTAGCATGGCAACTTAATAAAATTAATATATTTACTTGGATAAAGTTAGTTTGTTACTTGTAGCCAGTTTTCTTTTTTTTTCAGCGTGTAGCTGTGTGTTTGGCCGTTTAATTCCACTTTAAAGCTATGAGCTTTAGCAGCTTGACCCACAGCTAAGCACAAGAGCCCGGAGGAGATCGTTGCGGCTCTCCATGCTGCATCCACAGATCGTAAATTAAAATATTCTGACGCAGTGTCGATTCGGCCCACGGATGCGATCTGCTTGCAAAGGAACACAACCTCTGCAGAGCTGGAAATGTTGCCTGAACGAGCCTGTTAACGGCCTCGGTCGCCGCTCAGGCCAAACCGTTTCCTCATGACGGCTTCTTCGCGCGAGCTGTTTAGATAGAAAACCGCTGGCTCCCTGCGGGGGAGCCGGAGCCGCGGCGGTTCCCACCAGCACCTGCGGGTCTGAAGAAAGAGCCAGCTAGCTTCACGCTGAGGCGGACTCCTCCCTGGCTGAAGGCCTTGCTGCACATCAAGGGTTCTCCCTGGTCTTAGAACAGTCCATTTCCTCCCAGGGCCTCAGGTTTAATGTTGTGCAAAGTTTCATAAAATATTAATACAGGTGTCAGGCTACAAGGAGGTCTTCCCTTTGGTGGAAAAATCGCTACAATGATTTTTCCATAAAAAGCTGATTTGCAGCTCTTTATAAAAGTATTCACACACGTTTTGTCAACTTGCAACCACAAACTTAAAGCTGCAGTATTTAGCTTTTATTAAAAATGTTTAAAACCGTCACCACCGATAACCACTATATTCTTGTTGTGTTGCTATTGCCACCTCTCTCAATCAAAAACAACCAGTCGGAGCCAGGAGGAGGGTCTTAGCGCTGTCTATCAACCACATGAACACGCTGCAAAATGTGCTATTGGCAGAGAAACAATGCACCGTTACACAAAAACCGTTACAGTTGCCATGCTAACTAGCCTTAGCCTTCGCGACAGGCTCTGCTGATGTGGAGAAGCTATAGCGCAGCAAGCACAAGAGGGTGATTGACAGCACTAAGACTCCTGGCTCTGATTGGATGTTTCTAGTTAGTGCTGGGAGAGCTCAATCTTTTTTCACATTTTATCTGTCTCATATTCTACTGTCACAACAAGGTGAAATGTGTATAAAAAATATTTCTAATAGGTTAAATTAGTGGTTCTCAAACTTTTATAACCTCTAGTAAATACTAAGTTTTCCTAGTAGCACCATAGACATTAGTACAACACAGCTGAGAATCTTTGTGATCATAGTAGTCTGTGATGAACAACGTTACCCACTAATAGTGTGTGATTAGATGAAAGACGCAGTTTAGTTTAGCCTTTCGGTCAAAGTTCCAGGTTGAACATTTTGAAGGATTCTTATCACCAAAATGCACAATTTCTACATTTAATGTCTAATAAAAACATTACTTGCACTTTAACCTTTATTAACTTACCTTATATTTCTCTCACCCAATTAGCAAACATAGTTAGGTTGGATTTGATGTAATTAATAGATACAAGTTTCAACTATGCACCTCTTTGTGTTGTTCTACAGCATAAAATCCCAGTGAAAGACGTTCAAGTTCATGTTGTCGACATAATGTATTACAATGAGGCCTGAATACTACATCATATATAAAATATTTTTGAAAACGGTCAAGAGCAAATCACAGCGCAGTCTCTTTGAGCAAACATTAGCGATACATCGTTATCGCTCTGCGCTTTCTGACACAAAGTGATAAACTGTCTAGTAATGAGCGTCTGTGAACAGACCGACGTTTGTTTGCGAACTCTTATGACCGCAGCTCGGCTCGAGACGCTTTCGCTGTGGTAGGTGTTGTTGTGTTAAAAGGCACTGAGGAACAATCCAGCCTCGTCTGTCATCACAGCGCCATTCATGAGGCCAAGACGAACCGGAGAAACAGTAATCATGTCATCGCTGCTCTGGACTGGAGCGAGACCCCTCTGGTTTAGCAAGATAGCAGCTTGTTGTTGCTCTGGCCTCTGGGGGAGCTGTGGCGCTGTGGTGGGCCCGGACATCGCCAAGAAACGTTGTAGATCGGCAGATAATCTTGGAACTTAAGTCTTGATTTTTTTTGTGATGATTTCTACGTTGAACTGCTGACAGTGTCCATTAAAGGGGCAGTATTGTGTGTTTTCCAGGCACATACTACCAATTTAGAGCACAATTATGTAAATATGTCACCTTCAATTGCTGTAAAAATGATAAATATATCAAATATGACTTCAAAGAAATTTGACTTTGATATTTAGCACCTTGAAATTTTGCCTGTCGCTTTAAAGACTCCTGCTGTTTCTGAATCGTCACAACATGGCTCTTCTATTAACCCTTTAGCAACATTTATACCAAAGTTTCACTGAGAAGCAGCTCCTATAATGAGTTCAGCTGATGCACAGTTCCACCAGGTGTTTGCTAATTGCTGCTGGCTAGTCTGAAGGAGCTGAATGGGGAATATGGAGCTCAGAAGCTTGGAAATTGCAGCTCTGAGGAGGAGCTTCATCCCTGAAGACGGAGCTACATCCACCCAGGCATTTTGCACAGCTGAATGGTTGCCGGGGGAAATCAAAGAATTTCTTAAGCATGCGTGAAAGAATCAAGACAACACTCCAGGTGTGTTTTTGAGGAGAATAACATGATGTAAAGCTAAAAAAAGTAGATTTTTGAGCCCCTTTAATCTCTTCAGAAAAAGCTCTTCATACATTGTTCTAATGGACAAATCCAAACATTTATTCTTTGCCCCCCAAAAAATGAACCAAAAGTCTTTATCACATATTCAATCAGAATTATACCACAACACCAACACAAGAATAACTGACATTACAAAAGCCCTGGACCAAAACCAAGTCTTTACCATCATGCCTTTGTGAATTTGGGGCCTTATTCAGTTATCATTTTGCATGGAAGGTGACCAGAGAGGCTAAAGTAAAGGATAAAGTAGAGCACCAACACATTCTAGCTCTAGTGCAGCTCCTAGGATGATATTGTCAATGTCAATCCCCATTATACATTAGTTTTTATGGTTTTACTATTAGAGTAAAATCAGATCTAGTTGACGTTAGTTGATGTAATTTTAAGATAGAGCACAGTTTATAATAACCATATTGATGAAAGTCCAATACGACAACAATAAAATAAATTAACATTGTAAAGTACGTATTTAAAATAGTAATTGAAAGGAAATAAATAACATTGGTCTAGAAATGTCAAAATATATTTTTCACGTAATTTCTTAATTATGTAATAACGATCAAAACAATTTAATGTACTATAGTTTAAAATCATACATAATAGTTTTGGTATTTATTAGGCCTTCATCCAACCAGCCACTCAACTGCAGACGAATAATAACGTTTTTGTTTTAGCCCCGCCCACTGATTTGTAATTGGAGAGTTTAGATACATTTATGATGTGGTGAAACTCAAGACTGTAAAACAATAAATAACTACTTAAAGAACTCTAGATAATTTTTTTCAGTAAAAATGTAATTCTTTTTAGAAATTACATTTTTATTTGTATTTAAACATGACAGTTTTTAAAATGAATGAGCTCCATATAACTCCCAAGTATATGGAAATTATGACATACACAAAAGTTTAGTAAGTGACTATTTATTTATTGAATTGCGACACTGTTGGGCTTCCATATTAAGTAATCAATGGACAAGAATCAGGCGGTTTTGCAGCTTACAGCTGATGACTTTGACGTTCTCTCTGGCCTTGTTCTGCATGAAACACATGGATTCAACACATCCACATGATGCTTAATCTTTATTATTAAGTATTAAGCATCTCTAAATTCCCCGTAATGAGTGACAGCTTATAAAATGTACGATATTCAACTTAAAAATAAACAGATCTGCAGTTGGTATGGATATTTAGAGCAGGAGAAGAAGCATGTAATGATAGCTAGACAGGTCATAAACCCAATTATGGTTGTGGATCACATGTATGGGTTTTACTGCACAAATAAAGCCGTGCCTTCTCTGGAAGTGTTGGTAATTGTTTATGTGACTATAAATCCAACCCAACAAAGAGAACTTAAGGAAATGTTCTTTGGTGGTTTTGGAAAAGCATGCATTTGAGGTGCCATAAACCCAAGTCTTTGTAAACAGGAATTAAATATCTGGATTTAACATGTTTCATAAGAGGCGTTTTGCAACAATGTCTAATGTTCAGCTCCTTCTGTGTTCCAAAACGCAAAAAATTATCTTTGTTCTCCGATTACACCACAAAGACGTGCAGCCCAAAAACATCCCGGCTGAACCTGAGTAGAAGATACCGACGGAAAATGTAAAAATTAGATGGAACAGATCAGTTCTCAGCTTGGTTAGCTGGGATTGGAGACCAGGTGGTAGAAAACACAGAAACCCAACGATTTCCTCTGATCTGTGAACGCACCAAACGTAATCTCTACCACGCCAAGCTGACGACAGGAACCCTTGGTGTGGAGGTTGTCCCTGCTAATATTGAAGAGTCAGTTTTTGTTCAACAATAGTGAGATCATTAAAACGAATAAAATATTTAATATCAAGTGGTTCGTTCAGACTGCTGGAGAGTGAAATGGCTCCGTGTTCAAACTATGTCGTAAACCAGGCCAGTTTGAAATGTTGGCAGTCAGGCTGCATCAAATGATTGGATTATCTCTTCAGCCATTGAGTTTGGCAAAGGCCTGGTAAAGAGTCAATCAATTGATTCAGGTGTGTTGGAACAGGATTGCAACACAGCTGAAGGACGGTAGATCTCAGGACTACGTTTGGAGACCCCTAGTCTAGATTATAAACTTGGAGATTGCTGTAGTTGTACTGCTACCCAAAAGCATCAACTCCACAAGTTTTATGTTTGTTTCAAGTTATTGTCAAAACTGGTTGACAGAAGTTGTTTCTAGTGTCCATATAATTGTGCAATTTGATATTTCAAATATAAATTTGATAAATGGAAAAAACACCAATTTAAAAAAAAGCTACACTTTTTTATTTTTGCATCGCATGAGTCACATCATAAACAACCGGATGTCGACACAAATAAAAAGACGACAGGAAAAAAGTAGTTGAAGGAGGATGGCGCTGCGTGTTTCTTCATGACTTAACTCATGAACAAAAGTATTCCTATGTGATTTTGATTGCATTTGTTTAATTAATGGAAGCATTGTAATTGAAAATATTTTCAGTTCGAACTTAAAAGCCCTTATAGTTGTTAAAAAATAAATATCAAACTTCCAAAAATCGGAAAATTGAAGATCGGAAAATGACTGCAAGCTTTCCATTTGTACATTGCAAATTATACAGATTAAGGCAAACGATGATTTTACCTTCATACTTGATCCTAAGATCCTGATTGTTTATCCAATTTCACTTTGCACTAAGACAAGCCGATCAGACACATCTAGGGACTCCGATCACACAGAAGTCTGGCCAGGAAAAAAATCAGCACAAACACAGAAAAGACAAAATGCTGAACATCAAACATATGCCAACTAACTCAAACACATTCCTCTCCATTCAATGACTTTTACAGCAAAAAGCATTTTTTTTAGAAAGACCACAAACTGATCTATTATCTTTAGATCCAAAGAAGAAAAAGAATGCTTAAAAAGCTTAGAGCTAAATGCTTCGACCAAACTAAGTTCATCTCCTCAGTCTGATTTAGAATTAGGGCTGTCATTAAAAACCATAATCCCAAGAAATCATATAAACCATCAAACTTTGAAGGCAACATAATTAAAGCAATAACTAATTTAAAGTCAGGCAGATTTAATCACTCGAGAAGATAAACACTGCCCTCTTCTGGAAACGATTAGTCACAAGTGAACGGGAACAAACACACTTTTGACTTTAGGTGAATGAAGACCGACAGTGTTTTCAGTTCATGCTGTCTACTTAAAGACTAAAGTCACATACATGAAGCTCATGTGCCTTTTATGTTTTTGTGTAACTCAAACTTGTCACCCATAAGGTCAGCTGAAGAGAGAGGACTGAAGACTCTTTTTTTTTTTTAATTGAAGTCGCAGAGGGACATCATGTCTAAAAGAGAATTATGGCTATTTTTCCTTCTTCTTCTTCTTTTTGCCTCCCATGGTACTTCGCCCTGAAAGCGTCTCCACCCACACAGCTGGGTGGTCCGCTATTCTGAACGTGACCCCAATAAAGACCTTTGTGCTGAACGACACCCACTCTACCATGAACCTCACTTTTTGTTGGACTGTCAAGGGACAATGATTTACAATGCATTTGCAAAACATAAAGGAACAAGAAAAGGCTCTGTTTGCTATTGAAATCGCTCTACAATGGCGCTCACTACTTAGAGTGATATCATATAAATTGGCAACGATTATTTTTTTTGTCAAAGAAATAAAGCAGACGGCTTATTATTTCTCTGAGTTTATGAGTTCATTTTAAATCGACGTGTGTCTAAATCAGACTCCAAACCAAATAATTACAAACTGTGGAACTATAAAATGTGGACCCAGCTTTTATTTGCAATATGTTGAGTTGCAATTCTGTTCCTTCTTGGAAATGAAACACAACATGCTGTTCGAGATCTTTATTTCAGTGAAACTGTGCCTAACTTGGCGCTACACTAGTAGCTGTGTGTCCATTGACCAAATAATTGCGAAAATTGGAATTACAAAAATAAATTTTGCTTATTGGAAACAAGGCAGTTTTGAAAAAGCTGAAGTTTTTTTGATTAGTTTTGGTGCTAGGGTGAAGCGGTTTGCATATTTCGCAAAACTGCAGTGGAAAACCTTTTTCCCATCACACGAGTCACATGGTCAACAACCAGATGTTACTACTGACGAAAACGTGAAGAAGGCGACAGGAAGTGATGGGAGGATCAGGGCGCAGTATGTTTTTTAATGACTGTCACGTGAACAAACCTATTCATGTGTGGTTTTAATCGCATTTCTGATTTAATCACCGCGAAATTGACATTAGCGTAATATCGACAAAGCTTTGCGCACATCCCTCCATTTTCTAACACTCTTGTCCCTAGTGGGATCAGGAGGGGTACTGGTGCCTATCTCCAGCTAACGTTCCGGGCGAGAGGCGGGGTTCACCCTGGACAGGTCACCAGTCTGTCGCAGGACAGCTTTGCGCACATTTGTAATGGAGACGCAGCTACTGTCCACTCCAAAAGGCTTAGATTTAAAATAAAGTGTCTTCATCTTTTACCTGTGGTTTTCCTCCACTCCCTCAGTTCACGTCTCCCCTCAACTCCAGTTCACTCACTTTAGAAACCATCCTGCATTTACATCTGATACTTCTAACGTTCCTTTACGTGCCAGTTGAAGTGTGATTGTAGGGTTATGGGTTTTAACCTAGGTTTTGTGGAGGAGTTAAACGTTCTGATTTCTTCAGGAAACCTGATGTTCCTAAGTTGTGTTCAAGGTTTCAGACTCCTGAATCTCTTCTTGACAACCTCAGAATGAACAGACTTTGTTGGGCAGAAACAAAACAATCACAGATGTTTAAGCTGGTTCTTCATTCATAGACATTCTGCAATCAAGGCTGTTTTCACAGTCGTGTGGGGCGATACCAAGATGCTTGTGGTTTTTGCTGTTGCTGAATATGTCACACGGAGTGCTACGTCTCCTCAAGATGATGTGGACGATGCTGCGCTACAAATGGATTATTCTTTATGTGAAACACTCTACAGCATAATGATCAGGCAACCTTGTTCAATGGACCTTCTCCTTCTACTGCAACGTCCCAAACCAACGTCCCAACATCGTTGGCGACTATTTCAGACTTTCAGTCAGTAAGATCAGACCGCGCAGAGGACAGGGTTGAGAACAGCACCTTACGGCTTTATGTTGTTAGTGAGAAAATGTCATGAGAGCTTTGAAGTGAATCATGTGGCAATGTAGCTTTTACTGCTGTTTTCAAATTGAAGACCTGTATTGCCTAATGGTGTTGTAACCCCTGGTAACCGCACTCCACCCCATCCACCTGCTTTTCCCTTCGAGCAAAATTCAGAAGTTGTTTTTGTTATGTCAGCAGAACACACTAATAATACTGGTCCCAGCATAAGGTGTTAACAATGGTTCAGAACATCGACTCCAGCGATAATTTTAAGAGACATTGGAGAAATTGACAAAATCTGCTGAGGTTTGATGAAGTGGCATAAAAATTAAATTTTTGTAAGCCCACCAAAAAAAAAATAAAACTGTTGATGCTCTTATAAATTAATTTATATCCCATAATCTGCAACGTCTGACAACCGAGGACATGACATATTTCATAATGTACTTTTCCACAGGACTCAAAAAAATAGGTAAGATTTTGACATATTCAATTCTATTTTAATTTGAATCCCAAATTATGATAAAAGAGGAGTAAATTTCCACCAAAAAAACTCAGCAATTTTGAGATTAAGCCAATTTTCTGGGAAAAAAACGTGGAAATTTGAGTTTCAGAAGTAAAAAAAAAATCTACTTTTAGGGAGTTTTTTTGGTGGAAATGTACTCCTCCTTTTTTCCTGTCTGCTGCGGTAGGATTCTGTACTGGTACCCCTTGAACACCGTGGCCCATTCTTCTTTGAAAATAACTGAGTGTGGTGTGCAACCTTAAGCTAACCAGCAGAGGGCGCTCCAATACAGTTGATGGAGAGTTGCATTTCCGTAGCGTAGTATTTTATCCACCCAGAGCACAAGACAGCTTTAATTATTGAAGGAAAAGAGTTCATACCTGTTATTGTCCTCCTGTGTCTTTGGGCGGAGACTTATTTTAGCCTGGTGCTGCCGACTCTTCTGTTCTGTAATGTTCTGTCAACGACTGAAGCCTCGTTATCAGCAGAATGAGGATGAGTCTTCCTCGTTTGACTCAAACTACACCCTACATCTACCCTGCTCTCTCAAAACTCCTCCACCATAACAAATTTCCATCCAAACTAATATCTGAACGTCCAGCGTCTTTTTGTTCTCTGCCAAGAATAATTGGGAACTTTCTGTGTTTACAGCTACGAAAGGTCAGAGGTGACTTAATCAGCTAAGAGTTTGTCTTCCAATAAAGCATTTGCTATAGTCAGGAGTGCAGACTTGTGTAAAATCAGATGGGCTACCTTCCTGCAGAGGTGTTAAAACGAGCAGCTTTGGGTCTTTGCTGCCTTTGCGTGTCCCGGCTGTAACTGATCACGGATCAGATAGAGTGAAAATAGGACTGGTGGAGGATGAAATAGGGCATGAATAGAAATAGCTCGGTAGCCTGGCTCCACAGTCTCTGGAGGGATTGCTGTGTCAGTTGCCTGGTGTGTGCTGTAAAGCTGTCTATTCCTTGTCCAGGTGCGTGCGTGTGTATGGGTGTGTGTTGGTGTGTGTGTTCCTGCCTGGAACTCACAAGCTCCTGGAAACCATGAGGAAGCAGAAGGCCCCTGTCGAAGGCATTAGTATTATAGGCACTGACAAGGAAGGTGTTATTGCCAAGTCAGATGGGGCCCACATAATCTGGGACCTGGTGGAAGCCAGCAGTCGCCCACTCAACACCCATATTTCTCTTTTTTTGAGGTGTTTATTTTAATTATTATTATTATTTATGCTGGACTGAATTCCTTCTACTAAATTGTTTCCTACTGATGGAGGTAATTGTCTCGTTAAACCTTGAAGAACTTTTGCGGAACATTGTATTTAGTCAGCACTGTAAAAATGCATTAAGCAGTATTGATTTCCTCCCGGGGCGTGCTGTTTCATCGCTCTGCCTGTGTCGGCATTTTGTGAGGACTCGGGTGGTTCTGAATAACAGTCATCAGCACCAACCACTTTACCCCCCCAAGATGAAATGTCGCAAATTATAGCAAAGTAACAAAGGGCGTCGAGTTTTTGGCCTTCGTATAGATCTTTTTTGAATGTTGTTGTCGTTTTGTCACGCTTAAATGATTCAGGTCACCAAACTAATCGTAGTATGAGACAATAACAAACAAAATGGGATTTATTACATTTAAATGTAACAATTTCTATCTGTTTGTGAGCCTGTTAGCTTCCACGCTAACTGTTAGTAACAATTTCTATCCATTTGTTAGCTTGCCAGCTAACAAGCTAACAACGTGTTTTTGAACAAGCTAACAGCATGTTAGCTCGGAACAGCTAACTGTAGCCAGTCAACTTGGAACAGCAGCACCAAGTTCACTACTGTTCCAAGCTAACCTGAAATGACATTTTAGATAAAATGTTATCTAAAACGATAACCTGGAATTATGGTTAGCTTGGTTCCAGAACCAAGCTAAGTTGCAGATGACGGTGACGGAAGACCGACTTTGTAACTGTCTTTAAGTGTCTCTGGAGGTTCAGGTCAGAGTTCATCACTACCCTGATTCTAGCTTGTTTCTCTTTTGGTCCAAACATAATAACTTCAGTGTTGTTTCCTTTTAAGAAGGTGTGAACCCAAATTAAATTTGCCATCAACATCATATCACGATGCAACACAAAAGCAACAGACATATGTTTTATTTAACTATAAAATATGTTGTCGTGCTAATTAATCTGTCATCGTTTTCTGTAGTCACTTGTGATTTCTCTTCATGGAGGATGTTCTTTCAGAAAAGCCTCGCTGAACTTTCGATTAGCCACTTAGCACTTTCAAATTATCCCTTTATGAAGACTATCTTTACTTTGTACACTAGGTAATCCTTACTTTTCCAGTAATTAAATCATCTTTATTTGTGCCATGAGTGCCAGTGATTCATTTATAGCAGTTTACACAATTTTATTAAACAGCAGGCTTACATTTTCCTTTAAAAATAAATAAAAAATTGTAGTAAAACTGCTTTTCTGCTGTTGATTTGACAGCGCTGACGCTCTACTGTACATCAGTTTCACTGCAAGTTAAAACAGACAAACTACTCTGTGAGATACGGATATTTAAGGATAAACAACTTATTGTGTGTATCTCCAGTCTGATCTCCAAATCTTCTTTGCGCCCCGTATAAAACACGGCCGCCGCCATCCAGCGTTAATGGCGTTGGGGCATTGCTCTGTTCATGAACAGGGTGTTTGTTCGCCGAGCAGGCGGGGTGTGACTCAGGCTACCAGATGGTCTCTGATGCCTACTTTATCTTTTCGGATGACATCTTATTTGCAGAGAGGAGCAAGTTACCATTCGGGTTCCATTTATAGATAAAACACTTCTAAACTTTTAGGCCAGGGAGGAGAAATCGAGCTGCAATTACTTAGATTGTGTGTGCAGCAGAAACCTCCACTCTTTGCTGTGGTTTGCTAATGTAGCTGCTCCAAGCTTCAGTAAAAGTCGTCCTGTTGGGACACCAATGTTTGAGCAGTCATTTATTTATTTATTTTTTCAAAGATTACTTATTAATGTGGATTTTGCACCACCTACTGGATGTGATTATGCTACTTTAATAAAATATATATATATGGGGATGGATTTTTAACCTTTTTTCACATCTTTACTGAACACAACCAGATCTTTTAATGGCTGTTTTGGAAATCTCCATGACTTGATGTCGGCTACACTTGTTTATCCCCTACTAGAGCATTTAATAGATATTGTCTTTTCCCTGATTGCAGTTTGCATGAACAGGTGGCGTGGCGGCTCGGTAAATCGTACGTAAGAGAGATGATTGTTGTTTGCCTTTGGGAGGTAAACGCCGGCTCTGCCCACTGCACAAACCATCAACTTTTCCTCCGGCATTTCTCCCGAGTGCCTTTCGTCGGCTCTCTCCGCTAACGCGATCTAATGAGTTCCTTTCTTTTTGAAACCTAGCCGCCTGGTTAGGATTGTTTTCCCACTCCACAAACAACCGTGTGGCTTCGCATTATCATCAGCTCTAAAAGGAGGGGAATCGCAGAACGAAGCTTTTTCTAAAAATAAAAAAAAGGAGGCCTGTCTCGCTGCAGCAGGAAGCGAGAGAAATCAACTTTATTGCTTTTGCTCACCGCTGCCATAAATCCAGAGTTTTTAATATTATAATATGTGACAACCCATGTGTTATTAGACGTATCTATGCGGCGAGTGCAGAGATAAGCCCTCTTTAATATCACGACCCCGGTAATGAGAGTAATAATCCAGAACATTGTAACCTGTGATAAATCTCTTCCGAGGCTTAGCTAATGAAATTTCTCTGAAGTTGCAGCTGCTGTCACTCACACCCCCGCCCCACACACATTCACTGGAGATGGTTTATCTTCTAGACATTTTGTTCCTTCTTTCACAATTGGAAGAAATCCTAACCTAAGGCTACAAAATTCAGTGGCTGCTGATTGTCTGTCTATAAAGACTGAAAAAACTAGAGATTATAATTTTTTTCTTTCTTTTTGTCTTCAAGTGGGGACAAGGAGCGTCTGCAAGGAGCTACTTATAACCATTTTAGACAGTATCAGTGCAGTGATATGTGCAAAAATATAAGGAACATCTAAATAAATTAGAATGTCGTTAAAAAAAGAGAAAAAGTTCAATATTTTTTGTCTTTCAATCCAGGAGAAACTCATATTATATTGATCCATTACACATGGAGAGATGTAGTTCAAGTCTTTATTTCTTACAAATATTTTGAAACTGAATAGCTGAGAAAATTTAAATATTACAAAAGATCAATAAGAACAAACATGTTTTAAACAGAATTGTTTATGGATATCAGTTATAACTTTCTTAACAATAATCATGTTTTGCGTTTTTCTAAAGTGATGGCGAACAAACTGGGATGCTCAGAAATCCCAATTACCCAAAAGGTTCTGTCTTGGCAATGTTCCTTATCAAAACAGAGAACATAATGTAATAATGTTTGTCCAAAAAATAAACCACTGATTCCAGACATTTAAATGTAGTACTAAATACACTTTTTTAGTTTCAACGAAAAGCTTAAACTATTCTTTGAAACACATTTTGGTAAAAAAAAAAAAAGATTTGTACCTTTTTCATGTTTGACTGCTAAGTACGTGACCAGCCACTAGGTGGCATCAGTGTTCAAATGCCGGTTCATGCCAGTAGAAGAAGAAGCTGACATAGACCAGGCTAACTCGTTTTTTTCCTTACTCGTTCTTTTGCCACAGTTGACATAAAGGTTGGACCAAAAGGTCGGACCATAAAATTATCGATTTGCTCTCTCCGCTCTGGTCAACTGCTGTGGTCTCGTCGCGGACTCCACGGCCCTAACAGTGTTTGGAGTTTGCTGCGTGGAGACGGGGCTTAAAAGTTGGAGGACGTTTTGACACATCTGCTACACTTTCTGTAGGAAGATAAATGGCGCCGCACGGCCTCCTAGAGGTTGTCTTTGGGTACTGCAACTCCCTCCCACATCGCAAAAACACAGTAGGTAGGGGTGAGTGTGTGTGTGTGTGTGTGTGTTGTTGTTTGTCCTGTGTTACATGTGATGACACCCGTTAATCTTTTTTTTTATTATTATAATTTTTTCCTGTTCAACATTATTAAAACAAAGAAAAGAGTATTTGTTTTGAAGATTCCTAAACAGGCGAACACTATATATTGTGACTGTAGGAGGCGCTGTTTGACACCTCAAAGATGTTGTCCCATGTATTTTCTTTTTCTACATGAAACACATGAAGAGGAACAACGATGCATAAAATAAACACGTTTGGACATACTTTTTTTTTTTTTTTTAGCTAAATCATTGAGTCAAACTCTCACCTTAACCATATATTAGTAATGAAGGATGATGAACTTGTATTGAGGACTTTAACATTTTCATCTGCGTCTGATTTTGATTTTAAATATGAAAAAATCAGCTTGAATTTAAATGGAACCATTTGTATCTTAAAGTTTTATTATTATTATTATTATTATTATTATTATTATTATTATTATTATTATTATTATTATTTCTCATTTATTACAAGAAATCCCAGTTCCCAAAAACATGCACGGATCCTGGATCTTCGAAGAACAGAGAAATAAAACATAAATTGACTAGGATTTCTGGATCTCTTATCTCCGCTGTTGTTTTAAAGTGGGAGGAGACAGCCGCCCCACGCAATCACAGCCCCGGCGTGTGTGTGTGGCGGTATTTTCCTGCAGAAGTTGGGTGACATCGCCGCCAGAGTCGGAATGAACGCGTCGAGTAAGTGTCAGGATGGATGAGGGAGGTTTTGGGTCAGTGGGCTGTGGGATAACGCCGCGCCGCGCCGCCGCGTCCGGATTCCGAGATGGTGGCGCGTCCGCGCGCCGGGACACCGGCAGAAAAATGACACCCCGGCGTCTGCATTCGCACGACCATCATCGGCGTCAGGACGGACCGACGGCGAAGTAGAGAGGGAGAGAGGGGAGGTTTGCTGTCATGGAGAAGCAAAGCAGAGTGAAGGAGGACACGAAGGAGGAGAAACGCAAAGAGAGGAAAACCAAATCCGGGAAGCTTTTCCGAAAGAAATCGCTCAAGTCCGTGGGAAGCTTCGTGAACAGAATCATGAAAACTTTGGGCACTTTCACCCACTTCGGGGACGGGGACGCGCAGGACGCGGAGGACGACGACGGCGGGTTCGGAGACGGCGCACCTTGCACCCTCACCGCCAGCTCGGGGATGGTCAGAGAGGACACGCCGCCGCCGGCGGTTTGGGACCGGGCGGCGAAGCACCCGCCGAGCACGTCCTCGTCTCTGTGCGCCGGCAGAGAGAAACTGCTGTACCAGTACGGAGACAAAGTCCCGGGCGTGCTGGGGCTGAAGAACCACGGGAACACCTGCTTCCTGAACGCGGTGGTCCAGTGTCTGAGCAACACCGACCTGCTGGCGGAGTATCTGGGGCTGGAGCGCTACAAGATGGACCTGAGGCAGGGCAGAGGCACCGGGCCGGGGGCCGAGGAGAGGCGGCCGGTGAAGGGAGAAGTTACGGAGCAGCTGGCGGGTCTGGTGAGGGCTCTGTGGACTCTGGAGTACACCCCGCAGCTCTCGGTGAACTTCAAGGTATCCAAACTTAAACACCACTGAAACACAGAGTTATACATGGCTCCTCCTAAACCTTAAAGGTTACCCCCTTTTCTTTTTCTTAAACTATAAAGTAATGTCCAAATTTTTTTTTTTTTTTTAAATCACCTTTTACCGCTGTTCAGTCTGCATGTCTGTGGGTCTCCACCAGATTTCCATGTACAGTCATTTCTTGCTTTTTGTTCTTAAATAGCTTCAACTCAATTAGATTTAAACCAGGGGTCTACAACCTGAGGCTCCGGAGCCACATTGGCCCTGACGAAAACTGATAAAGATTCAACTAATGTTTTTAAATATAGTTATACTAACAAATGCAGGTCCCAGCAGTTTCTCTATGTTTTCATGGAGTAACTGAAGGAAATTCCCACAACAAAATGACACCAAAAAAATACCAGTCATATTGCTTTAGATGCATTTTATTTCTTGTATTTAAGTTGCAAAGCTATCCACTTTCTTTGCATCATTTTCCACATAAGAAAATGTACCATATGTGTAATCTTTTGGGCTAAAGTTTTGTTTTATCTTTTTGTTTCTTTTTTAGTTTAAAACTCAAAAATGGAAATAAAATGCTGTTTCATTTAAAAAGGCATCAGATATCCTATAGCAGATGTTCATCTAAGCCCATGTAACATTAATGTCTCTAAATGAGTTTTATTTAGCTGGACTGAGGGGGGAAGTGGCTGTTTGGATTGGAAACGTTCCAGACAGCTGATCTAAAGCCTTACATCATAGCTGTTGTTTTCCTGCTGGAATTCAAATCTTTAGATTAAGCCTACCTTTTTTTTTTTTTTGACTTGTCAGTTTAGAGAGCAGGTTTCCGCAACCTGCAACTCTCTGAAGCGCTTAATAACAATGGCCAAAAACGATAGAAAACTGAGCAGTAGGTGTTTTTAGTTTAAACCTCTCACGGTCTTAGCGCGTCGCTCAGGAGGAGAGCGGCAGATGTCACGGTGATACGTCAGGGAGGCAGTGGCGCCGTTGTCCCATCAGACAATCAGTTCCAGAAACCACACAAAAAAATACTCATATAAGGACACGTGAGGTCAGTCCAACCCCCCCTGGGGTGCACACAGGATGAAAAACATGCGGGGTTTTAAGTGTCTCTTAAAACCACGGGATGATTAAAAAGCTTTTTGAAAAGGCAGATTCCAGCAGTTTTTATGTTGTTTCATACTGTATCTCCGTAAAAGCTCAAAGCCACAGCAGAACAGGGCAGAAACAATTAATCGTGATGAATAGATTATTGAAATAATCGTCAACAAATTTAGTAATTGACCAATTGTGAGCTACAGTGTACAGACTTGAAAGAAGTCATTTTATGAAAGAAAAACTTATTATGAGCGATAATTAAGCCAAAAACTAAAAAAAAAAGTTAACATTTTGTAATTAAGGTGGAGAAAAAAAACAATTTGTAAGTTTGTTCTACCGAAAATGGCATAGTTTCAAGTTCTTTATAATCAGTTATCAAATAATCGTGAACGACGGTGTACACACTGAAAAAAATTGGCTGAAAGAACAACTTTTCCCCCACATATAACAAGTTGCTGTACAATTCCTGTAAGTGCAACTTTTAAAACTTGATGTCATGAAGATTTTGAATTCAACTAGCAGGAGAAAGAGAGCCAAAACGGACCCGTCAAAAGACGGCTCTTGAGAGTTTCACCAAACATCTGTATTTATAACTTCAGTTAAATGAAACACCAGATCTTATTTCGAGTTGCCAAAACAAAGGTGCAACTCCGGGAAAAGTGTTCATGGCGGGCAGAGACGGTCGTGGAAGGTTGCAGAGGTGATAATTAGCTGGTAATGAAACGCTGAGGAGAGTCTCAGTGGCCGTTATTAACCAAACACCTGCTATAGGAAGAATGGCTCCACTCTACCTCTAAGTACAGCTGCTCTCTGCTCAGTCAGACATAATCACACGTTATTAAGGCTGGACGCTACCCAGCGGGGGGGCTGCTGACTTATTTCATTGTCACGAGGCGTTTCGGATAATAGCATAGCACCTATTTGCCTGCCGCAGTGCGCTGGCCTGTGACTTGACAGCCCCTCCCCCCCGCCAGGTGATAATGAGGCTGCTGCTCAGCGTCGCAGCAGTCTGGGGCCACGAGTTCAGCGGGTCGCAGACTCGCACGTCAGAACCCGACCTTAAACTTTAGCCGTATGCGGAAAGTTCCACTCCACGAGCTAATCGAGTATTTTGATAACTTTGTGTCCCAACGTAGATCGTTCTTTGCCTCCTCGAGCCACGGAGCTGGTTTTGCTCTGGATTTACTCGGAGCTCCAGTTAGAGGCAAGAAGTAGATAATGTGGGGCGAACAAAGAAATGAACAATGGATTTATTCTTGGAAATGCTAATTACCCCGTAAGAATAGGCGCCGGGAGTGATTTGACCGTTTGTGCTGAGCTTTCTCTCTCGTACTTTCCCCGATTACCCAAGAATTATTACATCACATTTCACCTGACGGGGCAACCGAAGGTGTGTCAGGATATCAAAAGCAGAATCGATGTTATTTAATACGGATTTCCCTCTAAAAGTTGCTCTTTTGCTGTCTCCAGTTTACCAATCTGACCTCCTGCTGCCAAATGAATTTTCACCTTCTTCTTCTTTTCTTGCGCAATCCACTTCAGCTCTGCAATCAAAGGGAACCATAACAAGATTAACAAAAACACTGAGCTTTTCTCTTTATAAGATGTTTCCTGCAGTAATGCACGCACACGCAGACTGTTGTTCTTCTTGGCAGTGTTGAGAGGCCCCAGTCGGTGCAGCCTGAGTCCTCAGAAATTGCCTGTTGAGTAATACCACAGCTGGCTGCAGGAAGGATTATAAAATGATCAGATAGCTCCGAGGCTTGAGTTTGAGAGGCTAAATTAGCTCCCGGTTACAGGAACTTAAACCGACACGAAGCTTTTAAATTGCTCTACAAATAGGAGATCGGCGTGTGTTTCAATTAGTCTATTAATTTGTTGACTCCATTAGGACGACTGTGAGTCCTCCGGGAGTCATGCGTTTCGTCCTTCAGAGGTTGGGAAAGGCTCAGCTAAAGCAGCCGGATTAACTCACTAAGGATCTAGTTCGACCTGGAAGCGTGGGAAAAAAAAAAAGAGAGGCAAAGGCGCTGGATGTTTTTCCGCTTCTTTTAATTCAAGTTTTTTTCTCTCTTTGTTTAGGATTTCACTGACTTGACCGTATGTATGTAAAGTGTCGAATCACCCCGCTTTCGTCTGTAGTTCCTCAAACGGGCCTCCTCCAAATTTGCACCTCCTGCTGAGGAAAAATAAAAATCCTTATTATCCTCACCGCATTCCAGAACCTCAAGGCATTAAGGAAAACACAGGTGGAAGGCGGGAGGCGTCTTAAGTAAGTGTTCAGTCCCACTGCGGCGCTTTGCTAAAGCACTCGCACTCCTCAAAGCTTTTCACACGTTGTCACAAGAATGACAAACTCTTACGTCTTTTGTGGGAAAGACTAACACAAAAAATTGCTCCAAGAAGAAAGAAATGATTTTTATTTCAGGCATTCAGATGAAGTTGGTCAGCGCGGGGCGCAGCACTGCTCACCCAGAGCAACTGAAATGTATTGGTCCTGTCAAATTCAAAAATATGTTGTCTATCCCAAAGCAAAATTAAATATAAGTAGTCCTGGCATTGTTTTCTTCCCACCTATCTTCAGCTTCTCTTTTGAGTGACCTGGTTTTAAACCAGTTATCTATTATTATTTTAAAACACAGTCCTTTGGTAAGCTCACCGCTCACTTTGAGTTCACAAGACGGCAAATAAAAGTTGTTCACATGCAGTTTGAGCGACTGATCTAGTGGCATAACAAAGTATTACAACAGCAAACACTTTGCTTTCAGGACAGAAAAAAGTCAAATAACATAGGAAAAATGTTCCCTGCAGAAACTTTGGAAATGTGTCTGAATGAATGTTTTTTCATGTTCCTTTCGGTTCTTTGGTATTTGTGCCTTGTCATGGACACGTTAGACAGAAAGAGCTTCAGTCAAATGAAACCAAAACCAAACACTTTGGACCTGCATCAAAAACACAACACAAGGGGGAAAAAACAACTTGCTAATTTCATTTCAGGTCAAATTTTAATAAAAAAATACTTTATTCATCAAAAAAGGGTAAAATTGAACATTGAAGATACTTGGATGACAAGAGTACTGACAGAGTTGTGGATGGTACTGCTGTGAAAGGAAAGATTGCTGTTCGTAGTCAGTCTTCCAACAAACTTGAAGAGGCTTCTGTATGAAGACACGTTTACTTCATCACATGCTAGCAGCTCAACATCCAGGCAGCAGAGACCGTAACCCACAGTAACATGTCATGAATGAAACCATCAGTTGTTAGCAAACACTGCTAATCCACCTCATTTGCTTTTTCGGCCCCTCACTCAATCTGTCTGTCACTTCATTCAGTCTGAATGAGCTTGAGCTATTTTACAAAAAGGAATGGGTAAATGTTTCTAGGCGTCATGCTTGACTTGCAGCTATGACGAAAGGGTCCGCCGTCTTCCCGCTGATGTTAAGAAACCTTAAGCCTTTAACGTTTTCACCAACATTTCACTGAGAAGTAGCTCGTTTAATGAGCTCTGCTGATTCTCAGCGCCACCAGGTGTCTGCTAATTGCTGCTGGCTAGTCTGAAGGAGCAGAGTGGGGGAAGTGGCGGAGATTAACAGATTTCTCAAACAAAGCAACGCTCCTTGTGTGTTTTTCATTATAAGCCAAAAAAAATGTTGATTTTACATGATACTGCCCCTTTAAATTTTAAATTAAAATTAATTTAATTTATTTTTTTGTTTTGCACATTCCAAATTTCATGACTTTGCGTACTTGGCATCTAGTTAGCAAGTGAATTGAAAATAAGTGACAACTGATGACTAAACAAAATGTTACTATACTATTTAAGCAAGTGACTGAGCATAAAAACAAAGTTAACAGCTTCTGCATTCATCCAGTTGCTGGTAGCTGATTTAAATACTTAATTCTTATACATATGTATATAAGAGAAAAAGCCTCTTTTCTTCCCCAGCTTGTGCGAAATGGTTGCATGCATTACAGAGTGACCGTTCTGCCTCAGACGGTAATAAAATACTCATTGGCTTTTCCACCGCTGTAATTATATCGCTCAAACAATCGTCACCTTCCAGGAGCTGATGGTAATCACTGTTATTGCTCTGCTGTAATGACTGGCTGCAGGTGAGCTTAGATCACGACCTGCAGGCGCTATCACAACAAGGCTGAGTGTGTCATGACTTCAACCAGAGGCTGGCTCAGAGTGTTTGTCAGGGTAAAGCATTTGTGCTTACACACAAAATGTAAAAGTTAGATGAAATTATAAGATGTCTTTGTTCAATTATAGTCTCAAAACAGCAATTTAAGTGTATAAAAAAAACAGAAAAAATATCAGCTGAAAGTTCTTTGTAAATTGGAATCACAATAAGATTTTAAAACAGTGACCATATCTTCAAACTGTTGGATTCCTGCCTATTCACAAACTTTTCTGTGCAACAGAACTCCAGATTATTTGCGGAAAATTCACCTATTGACAGATTTTTTATTTTATTGTTTTTTTTTCATGGAGCATATCTGAAATACTGGAAGAAAATGCAACCTGAGTAGCAGAAATACCCAGACTCAATTACTGCGTGGTGCGCCAGTGGCCCCTCGGTTGCTAAGCAACCAATTCAGAAGTGGAATTCGGTTTTTCTTTGGCGCTAGTCGGCCGTAGCTCCAAGAAGCCTGCAGACTTTATAGCAAGTCAGGTTTATTTGTAAGCACATTTCAGCAACAAGAAAGTACAGTAACCAATTATGAAACGATCAATAAATGAAACAAATGTACATTAAATATATTGATCAATATTCATAATACCACTTATTATGAATCAAATGCAGCTCTAAACAGGTGGGGTTTTAGCCTTGATTTAAAGAAAGTCATTGTTTTGGCAGTTTTGCAGTTTTCTGCAAGTTTGTTTCAGACTTGTGGTGTATAGAAAGTAAATGCTGCTTCTCCATGTTTGGTTCTGGTTCTGGGGACGCAGAACAGACTAGAACCAGATGATTTATAAGCTAACAGCCGTATCTTAAGGTTTATTCTCTGAGCTCCATGGAGTCAGTGGAAGGACCTTAGAACTGGTGTAATGTGCTCTAACTGGTTTTACTCTGGATCAGCTGCAACTGTCCGATTTAATTTTTTCTTGTTATTTTTTAAGACACTGTTGCAGTGATCAAAGCGACTAAATGATAAACGCATGGATGAGTTTCTCTAGATGGTGCTGCGACATTAGTCCTTTAATCCCAGAAACGTTCTTCAGAGGATGAAAGGCCGACTTTGTGCTGAGACTCTTTCAACAGCGCATATCAATTCATATTGAGGTGTGTTTGCTTCTTCAACTATAAACACAGGCAGTTTTAAGTGTTTTTTTTGAAGGTGGGTGTGGGCTTCAAGTCAGGGGTTTCAGCCATTAGCAGCCAGCTGTGGCCCCGAATTCCCGCTGATTCTGGGAATCTGCTGTACGCTAGAGGAGGGAGTAATTACCGCCACAAAGGAAAGGCGAGACTAATTAACTGAATGCGGAGGAGCTGAAGGGGAGCGTGTTGCTGAGTTACTGGGGGGAGAGTGATTGGAAATGACCAAATATCAACAAAAGTTTAACACAGGCAGCCGGGAAAACTGGCATTCGGCAGAGCACCAAAGAACCAACGAGTTAAACTCAGAACAGTTCAAATACTAGAGAAGCACCAATCAACCAATCAGAGCCAGGAGGAGGGTGTTAGCGCTGTCAATCAATCGCATGTACTCTCTGCTAAATGTGCTAATGGCAGAAAAACAACTTACTTTGCAGGAGAATCATATGTAGCGATGCTAACTAGCTTGAGCAGAGGGTGATTGGCAGCGCTAAGTCCCGCTGGTTGTGATGGGTTGTTTCTAGTTAGCACTGGGAGAAGGCGGAGGAGCTTTATTTTTTTTATTTTTCTTTTACCCTCACAGATTTTTTGCTTAATGATATCCTGTTACAACATAGCAGTTTCTACAAATGTGCATAAAAAAAAACATTTTAATAAAAGTTACATACTCTAACTTTACGGCATCATACACAGCTGATTCACATTCCAAGTAGGAATGTGAAACACATGATTGAAGAAATACTTCCCTTTCCTCTGCATCGAATTAAAATAAATGTAAACCACAAGAATCCTAAAGGGGTGGGAGGATTTTCTAATATGGTAAAACGATGATTTTAAAAACTGCGGTACACCTCTAAAGCAGAAAACAGCCCGGGTCTGTCAGAGTTGTGATAACAGAAGTGGTTTTATCTCCGCAGAGCCATAACTAACAGCTCTGAATATCACCTTTTCATATTTTCCGACTGACGTATCTCTGAAACATTGTCCAGACTGACGGTACGACGGTGGCGTTTTCACTTCCACGAGTCGTATCAAGCGAGGGAAGCTCGCCTTTTAAGTCGGGATCAGAAGATGCGTGTGAGTGATAAGAACACCTTATCGCTCCTGCTGGAGTTTATCTGCATCTTCCTCTTGTCCGCGTCTTGGCAACGCTTCAAAGGTGGCGTTCAGGCTTCGCTTTCAATTAGATATGAACGTGACTGAATTTTTTATCTCTCTTTTGAGTCGGTCAGCACGGCTGATCGCCCTGTTTCATTGAAGCTTCCTCTGTTTTCAGCGCCGTGCTTTGGCTGTTTGCTTAAGTTGGCATCTTGAACCAAACGTTCAACTGACAATCTATCAGACGCCAAACACCGAACGTGGTGTTGCACTTTAGAGAATTCTGACACACATAATCTCTCTGCTTCACTAAGCTGTCATCTGAGGTTGGTGAGGCTAATTCATTGCCTAATTAAGTTGGGTGCCGTTTACATTTAAAGTCACGTTACACTGCGAGAGCTTAAGTAGTCTTAAATCTGCTGTTTGGTGTATTATAATTATTTATTATTATTATTAAATGTTCTAGTTAACTGGAAATCATTTCATTTAGGAATATGTTCATTTGATTTTAGCTCTACTTGTATGTTCAGGGTCATCGCTCTGAACCTTTGCTCCCGTCTGTCAAGGTCATGTTTCTCTTTAGGGAAGGCGTACTTAGGACGATGCGCAGCAGTCGTTTTGCTCCATGTATTGCAGCGCTCTGTGTGTAGGTCAGGTTTATTCAATTACGTTAGGATTTTCTAACCCAGAAATTTCACTGCACTAGACGTTGTCTGTACAAGATGGAAGGCGAGCTAAAGCTAAACACCGCCACCTGGTCATCGGAAATTAAGCACAGTGGCTTAAAATGTGGATGTAATGTTAAAATAAATAACTACTTGTCACTCCGAACAGTTAAACTGAAAGTTCCCGTCGACCATTTTTGCGTACTAATGTCGGTAAAGACATGTTGACATGTCGGTAAAAAAAAAAGAAAAGGTTATTTGTTCCAGTAACTCGATTCAGAAAGTGACGCTTGTGTAAAGTATGGAGTACGGTGCGTCGTATTGGTAGTCAGAACTTCCCAGTTAAGAAAATCAACCGAAACACAAGTCTGATTTCCTCCTGGGAAAGTGGGAGCAACTACTACTGTCTACTTGCAAGGCCGACTTTGTGTTTCAATATGGCCGCTCCCTACATGAACAGAAACTTGTTTGTTTCAGAAGACACACTTGTAAGAGTGCGTCTAAAATTAATGTTGCATGATGTAGCTCCTTACAACTCTAAACCAAACAAGTTAAAAATGGGGTTTGCTTATGGAAAGTAAAGCTTAAAACAACGTTCGTAAGAGGTACTGCGAATGTGGACAACGGGCGCCGCCATGTTGAAATCCCAACTTTTCTTACAGCATTAACTGGAACGCTCTTAACTCACTTGCGTTGGCAAACCCAGCTCTGAGTTCTGACTTCATCACCAAACACACGATTTTTCCTATTGTAGGAATTTATATTTTTGTAGGAATTTCTGAATTTAGCAAAAAATAAGTTTGCTTTGTCTTTGTTTTTCTATTAAAACTTTGGTCTGGGCCTCTTGGAAATGAGTTCAAGCTGCTATTTGAGGAGCTGGGGCATGAGCCATCATGATGCATTTTGGTATCAGATCAAAGTGAATTTTCCCGTCGGTTTGTTGTTTCCTCTGGCTTGTAGCAAACTTGTAATGGGACTTATAGCACTCTTTAAACAATGGCTTTCTTCTTGCCACTCTTCAAAGACGAGATTTATTGGTTGTTTGGCTAATTGAGCTGTTTATCTCTACAGCTCCTCCAGAGTCACCTGGACGTATGGTTGAAACTCTCCTTGGTTGGTTTGTATATTTTGGTTGACGGCCATTTCCTAGTGACTGTTCAGTTGTTCCATTAGTTCTTCATGAGATGTTCTAAGTTGGGGACATTGTTTTATAAATTAATCAATTAATCCTGATGCCAGCTGGATTTTATTATTATTTAGGGATATCAGAGTAAAACATTATTTTGTTTTCACTTTACCGACTATGGCATTTGTGTCAAATTTTGTGTAAAATGACTAAATGAAAAGAAACTTGAGGTTTATATTTACTTTAAAAAGGTGATTTATTTTAGCATTTTTCCTTCTATAGCTTTACCCTAAAGCTGAGGAAAAATAAATTCAGCCAGAAGGTGCCACACTGTCACAGCCGTACTGCAGTTCATGAGATCTACACAAAGTTTTCAGCGTCCTCACGCCTCACTTTCTCCCCTCAGACGGTCGTGTCCAAGTACGGGTCCCAGTTTCGTGGCAACTCCCAGCACGACGCCCTGGAATTCCTCCTGTGGCTGTTGGACCGCGTCCACGAAGACGTCATACTGGCGTCGCACAACAACAACAACAAGACCAAAACTCCAGAGAAGGTGAGACTCCAGCAGACCGTGGGGGCCACACAGTACCGGCAGCCATGGGAACGCGTCACGTTGGGGAAACGCACATACAAACAAGCTTCCATGCCTTAGGAAACCATTAAAGTAATTAGGAACATTGAGGAAAACTAATGACTGATTGTTCATGAGATATTGTTTCATTACATAGTAGATGACAAGCTCCGGTTTGTTCCAGACATCTCATCGATCAGCCTCGTGGGAGCGTCGTTTCATGTTTACTAAGGGAAAGTCTTCAAAGACGTCGTCACTTTTAGCGTTCGGTGAATATTTTCTGAAGGTGAATTAAAAAATTCCCTCATCTTTAACCTTCTAGACAGCGATGTGCATAAGTGTTCATCGGCATTGAACTGGTTCACATTCTGTCACGTTACAACGGGATACGCACCGATCCGATATCAATATCTGTATCGGTCCTGGTATTGAAAAGAAATTCTGGATCAGGTATTGGTGACTGTGCCTGAGCCAGAAGAGCAGATCTATTCAGTATAGTTCTACGCTTTGTTCTCATCATTCGTTATGATTTATTTTACATCATAATTAGAATTCCTGTTTTCACTTTGTGAATCATTTGAAAGAAGGTTTGTTGCAGTTTATTTTTACATGTTTGACCAAGATAGTCAGCCTATTGTTTCTTTATTTATTTTACATCAACTGTTTTTACATGTTTGGCTGTTAAAGTAACATGAGGGAAGCTTGTAAAGCTATTGGTGTATTTAAATGTGCTGAATTGGTTCAGAGTTATCAAATACATTTCTAATTCAGTACATCTACGTCTGCATTAAAAAGAACAACAACATTTTAGTCCATTCAGCAATTTCTCTGTATCGGATCGGTATCGGCCGATACTAAACCTCAAATATCGGCATGGGAAGTGGATCGGTGCATCCCAAGTCAGAACAAATTTCAATATATTTTATGTGACAGACCAACACAAAGTAATGCATAACTGAGAAGAGAAAGAACAAATAGTACTTGCTTGTTCAATTTTCCAAAAATAAAGATTTGAAGAGTAGTTGATCAACGCTCTACATCCACCTTCTGTTGCAGTTACAGCTGCACGTTTTTTGCAGTATAACTCTACCAGCTTAGTAGAAAATGAACTTTTTGTGTTGGAATATCATGTAAAATTCCAATAAATTACATTGAAGGTAACAAGAAAGAAGTAATTGGGGGGTATAAATAGTTTTGCTAGGGACTGCTTTGTTTGATGGGCGTTCAGAAATGTTTGAAAGATTCACCAGACGGCATTTCCTCGGTTATCTTTGCAAGATTAGCTCTGCGGACCAGTTTTTCATGCCGTCGAATAAACCGTGGCAACATTTTTGCAGTACAAACAGACTCCGTGTCTAATGCGCCGCCCACAAACAGGGAGAAGGCTTACAGACGCAGAAGATTTGGTGTTTAGATTTCCTCTCAGCGTGGCTCCTTCTGTGGATACGCCTGCAGGCGCCCTGCAGACTGACTCTTCTCTGCTGGAGCTTTGTGACGGCTCCGCCACGAGCCATTTGGGCAGAATATTCATGTTTTATTGAAAGCAAATTTTCAGAAAGAGAAATCCCTCTTCTTACTGGAGCGAAGGTCGATTTATTGGACGCGCCGCACTTGCTGCGGGTGATTTCCAGCCAATAAAATGTACGAGTATAACTCAATGAGTAAAAAAAAAGGTCATTTGTTCCAGTAACTCGATTCAGAAAGTGACGCTTGTGTAAAGTATGGAGTTATTACACACATGTTAATCATTTATTCCTCCTGGTATTGATGGATGTGGCTTGCAGTGAACACGAATACAAAGTTTAGTTTCTAAAGCAATGCTGAATATCCCAGAAAAAAAGAAAGAAAAAAAAACATATTTAGCAGAGAAATGCAACCGTCTGACTGGGAAGATTTCAATTAAAGTTTGTATCAAACAATGCTACATATTAAAAACAAAACCTATGTAGATTTTCTAGTTTATTTGCAAACCCAGGCAACGGTTTTCATAGTTATGTAATCCATAATATAACATTTCATTTAAAAAAAAATAAAAATTTGTTTTTGGTCTTATATGACATTCCTATTGAATTTTCCATTAGCTACAAACCAATTGTTATCAAAGTTATCAGGATCTACTTAATATTTTTGAAAAGAATTACTGTAAAACATGAATATTTAGAGTATACTCTTATGTATTGACATAATTGTAGATAAAACTCTGTTATTGTTCTGAATGAATTGAATTATTTTGTTGCGTCATTTTCACTAAAGGTCTTTTCCTGAAAATCGGTGTGAACGCTGCCGGTTTCAGAATGAAAGCCGCAGCGTGCTCAGCAACATTATTTTTGGAAACGTCTCGTATCATCAGAGGAAGGTCATGTTGCTGTTTTTAGGCTTCGGTGAAAATAAAGCCCTGCGAGTCTCAGGCAGCTCTGTTCGGTCTCTTATAAATCCTCTGCTCAAACAGCCGTATGACGTAACAAAGCTAACGGTGCACCTACTTTTTGTTTTGTTTTTTTAAGCCGAGCTCCAGTTTAGCATGGGATGAGACAGGAAGCTGGACGGAGAGACTGCTGATGGCGTCTCGCTGCGCTGCCCTCCACGGCTCCTTGTTAGCGCCTCCAGAACCCTGTGAGGTGTGGAGAACCTAAAGCTGCTTTATGGTGCCGTTAAATACACGGATGTCGTGTATTTCAGTACATTTCAACTCGCTTCTCCTTCGTTTATTCTAGTCAAATCCAGTCGGTGTCTGAATTTGTCAAACTTTTTGACACTTCTAAAAGGAAATGAATCCTGTTGATCCACTGAAAAAAACGTACGTCACACTCCAGCGTTGTGATTGATCCCTATGATTAACTTTGTTAGCTTGAAATGTAAAAATGCACGCTTCCAAAATATTTTTAAGAAAATATTTTAATGTCTCAAACCAAACATTTCAGCTTCCCAGGTTTTTATATGCGAGGAAGTTGTTTTGCTTCAAATCTAATCTAGAAATGTTAAACTGGTTGTGTTTCCACTGCAATAAGCAGGTTATATGCCAGCTTTTCATGCAGACGGCCATCACATTGTTTTTGGTAACACTATTTGATGGGTTGTGCATAAGACTGACATGACAAACTGTCGTAAACATGACATAACACCTGTCACGAAGACGTCTCCATGAATGTCTATGACTGTTGTCATAATATGTCACTTTAAAGCAACTTTGCATTAAAAGTGTCATTATTTACCAAATGACACGTAAAGTGTTGCTGTGTTTTTTTGCAATTATTTTTAAGAATTGTACTTGATATTAATCAGACTGGACGGGGAAGAGAAAATGTGGGAACGCTGCGCGGCAAAGGAACCCAGGACAGGATTTGGACGTCTTTAGCCTCTGTATACGGGTCGCACGCTCTAACCGCTCTGTTTGTTAAAGTAAAATTTACCGCTGAGCTCACCAGTCTGACTCCACTCACTCATATTTTCACTCAAGTTTGCAACTCTGCGTTCCTGACCGCAGTAGAAGACCGTGTAACGCGCCGCTTCGAGCAGAGTATCCCTCCGCCGGAGAGAGCTTCGGAGTACGTCAATGACGTTTATGAGTCTTTCAGAAATTAAATCCAAAATACTTTTGATTAAATGCAGTTCACCAAAGTCATAGCAGATCTAATGTTATATTGTTATTGTGTCCTTTCTTGTTTGGCTCTGTTCTTTCCTGTACAGGATTTGGCAGTCCAGCCTAGATAAGCATCAGTTTCTTAATCAGTGAAAATCAAAACATCTCAGATACAAAGAAAAAAAGTAATGACTCACTGAGATTTAACCAGACAGAAGCTTACAGAGACAACATGTACTTTTTGTTAATAAGTCAACAGACACCAGGAAGGTAACAGAAGCAGCTGTATTAGCATCTCTGCAAAGTCTCTAATTAATCTGTTCTCTTGACATTTGTGTTTTTTTTTCTCTCTCCCTCTGCCTTACGAGACTAAAACAACTCTTAATTATTTGGGGAACATTTTGAAGGAGAGCCGCAGTAGGACTTCTCTCCCGATCAGAACATCTCTGGTCTGTTTGTCCGGGCCTTCTTGCCTCTCTGCAGGTGTTTGGCTCTTTGCACACATCTTTAGTTTGTTGTGGATTCCACTTGCTGGGTAGATGGATCCTCTCCTTACTCCGGTAAATCTCCCTCCCCGTGAATCATGGTTCACTCCTCGCTTTTATCGTCTCCTTTGTCCTTCATAACTCTGACGTGCCATACCTCCAGAATGCTTTTTGGTATGCAGGATTGATGGCGCTCAACCCTGCCCCAATATGAACTCAGAGGGGGCAGGGACTCGCTACCAGGGAGGAATAAGAATCCCTCTTGCTGGATGACTTCAAAAGTTGTTTTATTTCCGCTTTCCCTTTCGGTCAGTCGGCGTATCTGGGCGGTAATCTCTTCCTCGGTCGGCCTGCGGGAGCGTTTGTATCCGGGGCTCCAGCCGGTTTGCCAGTCTCTTCACGTTCTCAGTAAAGGAGTCGGAAAGCTCCAGTGTCTTTTTGCCGCTGACCCAGAATCAAGCGGGGGCCCGCGCTGCTGCTTTGTTCACTAAAGCTCGTGTTCCTCGTGACGTAAAGGCGCAAACACAAACCCCGACCTCACCTCTCAGACCAATGAAAACGTCAGACCAGTTTGTACGTTTTGTATTTGTAACGGGTGATGACACACAACACACGGCGTTCACCGTTAACTCCCCCCGTGGCTTTGACTCACACAGAGCTCATTCTGCTCTCGGTTTGTTGATTCGTCTCTGCTTAGAAAAACAGAGCAAGTGTGATCATCTCAGAATGTTTCTGAATGTGTGTATGTGTGTGTTTTTCTTTCTCTCTCTGCCTCACTCTGCTCTGTCTTTCTTGGCTTAATGAATGCACCTCTTTGTAAGCGGCTGGAAGAAAGGGACACTTGTTGCCCACTCTGAGACCAGACGACTGAGAAGCCTGGGTGAAAATCAGACGTATGAAATCATTTTTTTAGACCTTTTTCAGATAGTTATTGTATGTGGTATTACTGAAAAACTAAAACTCTTCTTAAGACATTTGGGTATTATCAACCAAACACCAGAGGTAGAACAATTCATGCAGTTCAAGAGACGATAATGAGGATCACAAGAATTAGCCAAGAAGGGTTTTTGGCAGGATTTTGGGGGAAACCAAGGACTCTTGATTTTTCACAAATGGAGTCAAATTAGAACTGATGTGTCAGGATCTTGTATTGTTTGAGTTTCTTCTTTTTCTAAACTATTTCTATGTTTTAGTTTCATATTTTTTTATTAGCTCAGGCTTGTTTCTGATTTTACTTTAGTTCAGCCCTTTCTTAGAGATTCTAGTTTATGTTCTTGTGTCTAGTTATTTTAGTTTACTCTAGTTTTTTTATGTTCCTCATATTTACACTTTCTTTAATGTTAGATTATTTTCTAATCCTCAACTTTCACTCTCCTAATACTTACTGCTTCTCTTACTTCTCCTGTTGAATCCCGTTCGATCCTGTTCTCCCGGTCTTGCACTTTGTGTTTTTGTTTGTGTCTGAAGTTTTTTGTTCTCCTCTGGCTCCCATGTGTTTTTTTGGAGGGATGGTTTGTGCTTATTTTTCCATTAAATCTTCAAATCCACTTAACGCCGCAGCCTCTCTGCATTTGGGTCCTCTCCACTAACACAACATGACATGATGTCAATTAATTTGAATGTTTTTGTTTTATTTGATAGTACAGGTTTGATTTTATTAGACTGGCACAAATTTAGTGGGATTTTCAAGATGATTTCTGTTTGCTTAAAAACCAGACTAATAGGAGAGTTTATTCTGAAAAAGACCTTCAAATTCAAACGTTGGGTAAAGTAGCTTGGCACCAGACATGATTTCATGACTTTTAACTTTCTGGTAGGTTTACTGTCAGCATTTAAGAGTAACTTGGTCAATCCTGTGGGTGTATTTTAAGATAACACCTCAAACAAACTATCAACAGAACAAGTGTTCATATTGTCTGAATTATTAAGAACAACAACAAAAAAGATGCAACGTTGTCTTAAGTGCTGGAGCTCAGCTGTGGTCCAGTTTAACCACTGACTAACACTGGTGGGTGTGTAGTGGTGGTGCTCCTAGCCTGGGTGGCGCCCTGGGCGAACCACCGTACCAGCAAGTCCTTGAGTTCAACTCCTTAATTCCTGGGGATGCCACGCTCCTCTCTTCATATAATCATTTGCAAGTGAAATGTTGCAAGTGTGTCGAGTTTTTTGACGATCTATCTCACTAGCAAACTTATTCACGTGTGATTTTTTTTTGTCGTGTTTTTTATTTAAGGGAAACGCCACAATTGGAAATTGGGTTTTTTAACATCAGCGGAATATAGTCAAAGTTTTGCGCACGTTTGTAGCGGTAGCACGGCTCATGATCAGCTTTCCGGAGGAAACCCAAAACGTCTGACCCAAGTTGTACACATACCATCCTGCCGAAGGCAGATCAAATATATGAAAACCTCTGCCTGCGTCTTTAAAACTCCCAGTCAGAGTCACAATCACTCATTTTAACCTCCTGGCTCGGGTCGGTCGGCGGTGCCAGCCGGTGGTGAGTTATGGAGCGGCACCTGGTCCGGGCCTGTGATAAAGATAACGACCTGCTCGTAAGGTGGGTGAGGAGATGCTGGTAAAGCGGGACGTGCGGCGCCTACAGCCACGGCTGACTTCTCAGCTTGTGCAAAGCTGAAATAAAACGTGCCCAGTAGTTGTAAAAGGAACATTTTTCGCAGTGCAGAACTTGTCTCCCAGAGGGTTGTATAAAACCAAGTCACAATGACAAGTTACTTTTTAAGTCCGGGGAGATTCAAGAGCCTGACCTTTTAGCGCTTTTCAGCCCGTAATGAGTGTGAAACAGTGAACAGTTTCTTTTTCCCCCACTGCTAAATTACTTTTCATGGTTTTAATCCACAGTGACCCCATACTTCTATTAAAGTACTTATAACTACTATAAATTATTGTGTCAGACTAAGATCTGTGTTTTAAACAGCTATTTTTTGTGGTGACAAACCACAAAAAATAGCTGTGGAAATGCGCCTTAGAAATAGTAAAAACAGAAAATATTTTATTGTTTAAGTCTTAGTTAGTGATTTAAATATAATTTGTGAGAAACAAAAAAAATGTATTCTTAATTTTCTCAAAAATATTGTGGAGTTGTGGGTTACAGTTACAGAACAGGGGACACTAAAAGAGGAGATCACCCAGGAAACCAGCTGCAGCTGCATTATTGCAGTGAGGAAATTGGTGTTCTCTTAAAAAAACAAACATATTCGTCAACATTTGGAATAGCAAAGAAAATCCAACAGTTGTGATTAGAAAAAAGCCTTTTCTGCATACAAACTTACCGTCTTTGCCTCAGTACTGGACCTCATCCACGTTGTCTGGTCCAAACGGTGAAACGGATGGAAATAAATTGGAAGTGGCAGCTCTGCAGCTTTGATCTCTGAGCCGAGATGTAAAAATTAAGAAGTAAAATCCACGTCGGTTTGTTCAAATAATCCCTCCTGACATCATTAATGAAAGCTTGTGTTTTCTACAGCATGTATTTAATCCTGAATTGAAGGGAAAAAAAGAATCAGTTTTTCTGTCGAAGAACTCCGATTTGTCTTTCCTATTAAGATTAGCATCTATTTTGTTTTCTCTCTCTAAGGCTTCGTTAACGCAGCAGACAAAAATCCGACCCAAATCCCCGTTTTTTTCCCCTACATCCGACTTTTTCATGTCAGTCTGAATGGCCCAACTCAGATCTTTTCACCCCAGATTTAACTTTTTCGTACTGTTCTCGTTTTACAAACATTGCACCTCGCTCATCAACCAAGGTTGTTATTATTATTCAAATAATAATAACGTCAAAACGCTTATTATTTGTTTTTAACGCTTCACGTCAAAAACATCATAGTTACTCATTTTGCTTGTGGTCAGGTTTTTTTTATATATATTGCAGGATTTTTGTTCATTTAAAGTTGCAGTACATCTTTTCAGGACCAACATTAGAAAATCTGCCAGACATTTTAAACCAACCATCCATCAATTTGCACTTAATATGCAGACAACTGAAAAGTACTTATGGGTCAAAGTTCTTCTTTTTTTTTTCACTAAAATACAAAGCTATATTGAGAATGTTGTTCCTGATCAACAATAAGTTAAGCATGAAATATTTTAATTAAACAAATGAAATGGTCAGAATCATTCCGAGTTCAAAACATTCACGTTTTCTTTATTGAAAGAAAGGCAACCACTTTACTCATTTATTTTGGACTCAACTGAAGAAAACTGAAAAAGATTAAGTTTATTCTCAACAACAAGAAAACACGATTTAGGTCATTCTTCATTTGAAAAAGTTTTAATAGTTTTGCCATAATTGAATAAAATAAAAAAAATGTGTAGCCCTACCTTTCAGTGTTCTGTAATTTGCATGAGTAAAAGATATTTATTTATTTATTTTATGGGGGTGGACAGGGCACCAAAACTGGCTACAGCCCAGGGCCCTTTATTCTTCAAATACAGCCCTGGTCACAACCTAGACTTTTAATTTTACAAACACAAATTGATGCATTGAAGTAAACTAGAGTGCACTTTGACATTGATACGTTTGTAGTAACTTCCACTACTCTTATTTCAATCAAACTTCACTAAACTTAAAAGCTAATTAATCTTGAGCAAGTAATTTAGGAGTTGGTGGTTCCTAACGTGACAAAATACAGAACAATTTTTTTTGCTAATTACTGTAAGCAGGAGATTTAAAAACCCAGCGAAATAAGGAGAAGTCTATGCCAGCCGGAGTCTCACAAAGAGAAATAGATAAATGTGTTTCTGCGGGCGCTTCTGAAATGAGACGGCAGAAACGATGTCAGCTGTGCAGCTACTGTGTGTAAGCCGTGCCAGTCAGCCACTGTGTCTCTTCTTCTCTGCCTACGCAGAGGTAGGCAGGAGCGGCTGTTGGTTTGTAAAGTAACGGTAACCGTATCTATGCACATATCCGAGTTAACTCAGAAACTTTGACGCAGTAACTCAGGTTTAAATTTCCATGCTTTAATTTCTCACGTTAGAAGTGATGCAGAGTAGCACTGATTAGTTTTTACTACTTAAAGCGTCAGGCTTTTGCTACCTGGCACGCCCTTATTTTGTGCATCACCACAGGAAGAGAAAACAAAAGAAAGCGAGAGGGGAAATAAAGATAGGTTGCTTCCCATTTACTGCAGCACTAGAGCAAAACAGAGCAGCAAAGTGCGTTGAAACTGGAGGCAAATTGAGGGTGAGGATCAGGAAGGAGGAAGAGGAGGCTTTAAGGAGTTCAGCCGACAGATGGGACGCTATCGAGTTCTGGACAGGTGAAGCACAGGCGGCTGTGGCGTAGATACGACACCAGGTTAACACGGTTTGTCACGTCTGAAAAGTAGCAGGAGTTACAGATGAAACCAGAAAGCCACATACAAAAAACTAAAAAGCCACATTTTTTTCCTCTCACTCTCTGAAGTGAACTTGTTTTGGGTTAGCTGGAATCAGCAAAATTATTCCTGTTTGCTAAATGCCACAATAGAGAGAGAAAATGTCATATTTGTTTAGTCTACAAAATAATTACTTTCTCTTTAAACAATGAGGAAAATATTCTTTCTGCCATTATTGTGGCATTTAAAAAAATATAGAAATAACTTTGCTAATTCTAATTAACGTATAGCGATAGAAGTTTGGTCTGATTTAGCTTGAGACGGTGAGAAAAAAAAATCTCCATGTTTTTTATTTTTTTTATTTTTGTGTATATTTAACCTTAATATTAGCTTAATATATGAGCTGGTAAGTTTGAGAAACACCACAGACTTTAGTGGCCATGATGGATTAAAGCTGCTTTGACACGAATTGGTGCATTTCATTCTAAGAGGTTAAAATCTAAATTCAGATATGTAAAACATTATGTTCCTTATAGACACTTTGCATGCACTGTGCAATTTCGTGCATGCACACAACAGAGGAGGGCAAAAATATGATTCTTTTACATGTCATCGATATCGCGCTGCTGCAGTAGAACAATTCTGTTAGCAAAATGAAACCTGGAGATTTAGGTATTATTAATTTAGTGCAGAGCTCCACAGCAAATGGAAAATAACAGAAAAAACATTTAAAAACAACTCAGAACCACTCGTATTCATTTTTTTTCACTCTGTCGGCTGCGCTGCACACAGACCTGTTGCCACAGCAACTGACTGACAACATCTCTACTAGTGTTTCAGGATTCAACACCAGAAAACATGCAAACATTTCCCACACGAAGAACAAAACATTACAGCGTTACGTTTTCACGCTTGATGTTTATTTTGCAAATATTAATAAATGATCGTCTGAAAACAGCACTGGTTGATTAGCTAATTTAAACACTTGCTACTGATGATCTGTCAGAGTTGATGTGAGGGTCGCCTTTTTTGTTTTTAACTGAACCGAAGCACACCAAATTCCACAGCACATCTACATGTTAATAAAGTCATAGTCAAGCTAGCATAACTGACCTACTTCCTTCTCCCTCACCAGTTTTCTATTACTTAAAACTAATTTCTGACCTTATCTGTTTATCGTAGTGTGGACAACCAGCAGCAAAGCACTGCATCCCTTTTTCTTTTATATATCACATGTACATTTTAGATTATACCGCGTTATCTTGACAGCTAAAACAGATGGTAGCCTCTGCAGTCACCACATCCTGTGGGTTAGCTGGGTTAGCTCTGTCTGTCTTTCTCGCAGCTTTTCCATGTCAAGCTGTCTATTGACTTCCATTCATGAATAAAACCCCTTCAAATATGACTTTGTTATATATTAAAGTAGAATATTTGTAAAACTGTTTGAAGCCACTTATGTTTTTTTGTTTTTGCTTTATGTAACTGTAGAGTACAATAAAGTTTTCTGAAGGTCAGATGACCTATAAAGCTATCAAGATCTCACTCTAAATCAACAGAGCTCCTCTTCCTGCTTTCTCTGCGATCCGACTTGTGTTGTGTGTGGATAGTTTCACACCGACATTAGAAACAAATCCAGACAGTGACCCAGACGTTGCACCAAAGTTTCTAACTTGGATTCTCATCAGTTATTCTAGCAGTGCGTATCAGCAGAGCAGCTCCTCCTCACTGCTCCCTGTTCCCGTCGAGGATGTGAACGACGGTTCAGGCGCAGTTCTGTTGAGCTTTTTTTTTTTTCTTTTTTTTTTTACCGTGCTTGTGTTTCTCTTCTCTCTGCTTCTTTTTTTGACACCTCTTCCCTCCCACGTCGAAGCAGCTTCAGCTCAGACCCACCTTTTCGGAAAAGCTTTTTTCTTCTTTCTTTTTGAGACTCGGGTTTGAACGTGACCGCTCTGCGTTTGAGGTGCTCGCCGACCTTTGACCCAGATTAGCTTCGACTCATTTAAACCTGAAGCCCTCACCGCAGGAGTGGCGGAATGATATGAGCTGTGATAACAAAGTTTACATCTAGTAATTGCTTCTAAAATCCCTTTATAGTGTTTAAAAACCAAACAACTTTCACACAAATAATCCCTCAGCGGGTTTAAAAACCTGCTGTGCTTCTTCACTGACGACAGCACAAATAGTGAGGAAAATGCTCTTGATTTATTTTAGAATTGATAAATCTCTTTTGGGAAAGGAAGTACATGGTTTTCCCTTGTGATGATTCAGCTTCTACGCTCCGCTAATCTGGAACTAACTTCCAGAAAACTGCAAAACTGCCGAAACACTGACATACTTTGAATCAAGGCTGAAAATGAGTAGAAAATGGGACACTGATCAACATATTTGACGTTTGTTGGTGATTCTGATAATTGTATTTGACGAAATGTGACGTTTGTTGCTTGTTTTACAGATGGTGACTTTATGATGTGAAGCACTTTGAACTGCCTCGCTTCTGAAATGTGTTGAACAAATAAACTCAACTCGACCCATATGTGATTTTTCACATTGTGTGTGTAAAGTCAAATCCAGAGGCTGATCTGTAAACCTGGGACTTTCAGGCTGCAATCAGACTTTAAACCGAGCAAACCCGTTCACACACACAACGCTTCTGTCGTGGTTTATGGATTAAATTAAAGTTCAAGGACAAACAATTGCAATCAGCCACAGCAACAACTGTGGACAGCCCTTAAATAAGAATAAAAGGAAGCGTGCTTCTTGTTTGCTTCTTTTGAAACAGAGTCTGCTTCTCTCCCATTACCCTGCAGATTTAAATCAGCAGCTCAAATTAGCTTTAAAGGTCAACTTCTAAAAAAAAAAAAAAAAAGCTCATCGATTTTTCTTCAAACTCGCTTCGCTCTTGAAGAACAACATACGTCACCTTATTTGGTGCAGCCATTACGGTAAATGAACAAACTAATTCCTTTTTTTTTTTTTTTATTCTACAGAAAATCTCCATCCTCACTTAGGAATTACCCACAACCCCGCCGGGTTTGATTGGCAGAAAGCGCCGACGCCGAGTGTTTAAATGATTCGGACTTGCTGAGTGGAGGCTTTTCCAGAGAGCGTGTCAATTAAATCGGCTGAAGCCGGGGCGGACTGGAGTGATTTAAGCAGCTGTTGATTGAAATGATTTGAGCGGCGAGTCCAGTTTTTAATGTGCCGTCTTGAATTAAATTCAATCGCACTCCCAAGTTGTAATTATCAATCCTGCCGCGCGATCCAAAGCCAATTTGGAAAAGCAGCCTTTCATCAAAAGACAAAAAAAAAATTGTATACCTGGCATTTAATAACTTACTGGCGTGGCGATAAATCTCATCAGATCAGGAGCTTCGGAGATGCAGATTGGCTCTTTCCGAGCAGATTAATGGCTGCGTGAAGAGACCAGAAGTCCTACCTCAGCGCAGGGAGCCGTAGTTAAAAACAAAAAAAACATGTTCATGGCCAAAATGTGTCACTCAAAGGCGCAATAATACTCAAAGTTATTTAGAGCATCCCGTCCATTTCCTGGTGATAACCAGAGAAAACCCAGCGGCGCTTTAAAACTCGGGCGGAGAAACGATGCAGCAGGTAATAAACACTGGGTCATTCTTGCCTTGACCGACTGGCAGCCGAGACAAACGACCTCAGAGCTCAGAAAAGAAAAAAAACAAAAAAACTGTAAAGGTGAAGGAGGAAAATGTGGAAAATCCCAGTCACCATTTGTCAATTTAATTGAATTTATTTCTTGCAGCTTTGGTCAGCGTCCTTTATCTGAGAGACGTTCTCGGCTCTCTTGCTCAGCATGTGGGCTGTGCAGTTTAATTGTGTGATCACAGTTTGGGAAAGTAAAGCTTCCTGTGTTGTGCTATCTTGCCGCAACTTAGACACAAAGTTGGTGCCTAATTGGGAAAACATGGAAAACCAAATCTGAATTGTTGCAGTCTGATGCCCCGAAATAAAATCCAAATGGAAGGTTTCTTCCAGCGTATTATAAGCCTGTAATGTAAATGTAAAGTGCTTTACATTGTGAAAACATAAAAACCATCATAAACACATCCTACAGTCAACAGTTGTGAAAACCAGTAACAGGACATGACATTTTGTTCCAGTTCCAGAGTTAAAAATATTCTCTAATAATTAGTTTACTGACCTTTGAGAGGACATACTTGAATTGTTCTGCCATTTTCATGCTGTCGGTTAACAATGGCCTACTGTACGCTGAGGTCAGTCTGAGTTTTTTGCGCCGACCCGTGTTCTCTCTGCATGTTGCCCCTCAACAATATGGCCAATAATGGGCCGAGGGGTCCGAAAGAAAAGCTTCGAGCTTCACTATTATTTATGGACTATTTATAGAGAGGAAAACCGCATGAAAGCCCACTGCGCTGAGGGAGACCGTCCATTATTTATCAACACTCTGTATGTCAGCTGAATACACCACTTACTCAATAGCTCTCTTGGCTCCATCTGTCAATAAACACACACACCCACACACACACCCACACACACACACCCTCGCGTGTGCTGATGCTGTGTCTTACCGGATGCTGCCCATCGTTCTCGGACCCTTTCATAACAATCGCCACGGGAACCGAGGTGCTGTTGTTTGCGTGTTCTCAATCACTCCTCCATAGTGATTTTTTTGTCCTGCATCTGTGCATTTCTACGGCTCCCCTGAATTATTCACATCTTTTTTCTTTTTTTTTGTTTAAAGGTTTGCTTCCTGTTACGTCCCCCAAAAACCCATCAGGATGAGGAGGGTGGTCTCTTACGATGGGAGGTCTGCGTTTTCTCTGAGAGGTTGTGGAATCACTCCACTCAAAAATGTTTGAGTGGTGAATTATTGAAATCCTTCACAAAGCGAACAAACAGTCTGATAATCTGTTCAGGATCTTGAGACTTACCGTCACTGGCTTAAAACTCGCAATTCATCTCCTGGTGATTAACAGCCATTGATTGAGTTAATATAAAGTTGATTGATCTTATCGATGGTCTAATGACTAATTGAAAAGCAGACACTTTCTGAAAAACTTGAATTTTCTTGTGTCAAGAGTTTTGAGCGTCTTTCCAAAAGGTGAAGGGCTAAAGTTTTGACAATACTGAATTAAAAAAAAAACATAATTACATTTTAACATTATTTTGTGTCAGCTGTATTAAGTACTGACTTAATAAACAGAAAATTGTTGGTTTTCTCACATTATTAAACTTGAACGTGTTGATAAAACAAATATAACTAAACAAGAACTTCACAGGTTGCTGAATAGGAAAATAAAAAGATGAAAAAATATGTGAAACACTTCATTCCCCATGGCACAATATTTTAATTAAATTATCTTGCAGTTTTTTTAGCATTATACTAACCACCGCTTTTCGGTCATGTTGTTTTTACCTTCGTAGCAAATCAGTCATTTTTGCATGGATCGCCGAAGATGGACAAAAAAAAGAGAAATAAATGTCTGCAAAAAATCTTGGAAATTTTCTAGGAAAAAAAAGGAAATTTGAAAGGAGTTTGAAAAAATTTACTCCAATTTTGAGATGAATTTTCTGAAAAGAAAAAACTTGGAAATTTGCAAGGTTCAAAAGTCAAAAGATTTTCTAAGATTATTCTTTTGCAGAAAATTCACTCCTTTTTTTAAATCTACAATAACTCCAATACGCCTTCGTAAACCTGTCATGGAGCTTGACAGAATGACATTAAGGTAAAACTTAAGGAGCTTGCATATTGCAGAAAAAGTTCATTTTGCATTCCACACCAGACTCTGTTTGCCCCCTTTTTTTCTTTCCCGTTCTGGTATGGCCCCACCATCTTTATTTCTGTACCAACTGGCTCCAATTCAATAATTCAAGGTGACCAACAGCACGCTGTGCTGGATGGCGCCAAACTACAGCAGTAAAAGAAGAAGTAAAGCGGAAGGTATTAGCTACTCAATTGGAACTAATTTTAATCGAACAAACTAAGTGTGTCAGGCTGTTTTTTTTTTTTACAGGCAGAATCTGTTCCTCCACCAGGCAGCTTTGAGCTGCAAAACAGTCGGCCCCACCACCATTCATCATTCTCTCGCTTCCTCTTTCTTTTGACTCCTAATGTCAGTCCTCGTGAACTCTGGCCTCCTGCTGACAGTGCTGAGCCAGCACCCGGGCTCTAAGCTACTGCTCAGCTGCTCTCTGTATCGTTGTCATTTATCTAAATCCTAGAAATCAATTACGTCGCTCCGAGGTGCCAGGGTGAATTTTTTTAATTTTCTCCCAGGCTCCTCGGGGCCTGGCACAGGCAACTCTCCTGGCACTGAGTCTTACAGATTAGGCACCAGTAGACAGTTCTCAGGGTTTGCTTGTGTTAAAAGATTACCTGCTGTGCAGGTTTGTGCCCCGGCAGAATATCCTCTGTTAAACATGGTAAATATGTCACTATGTTTTTATTGTTTTGCTTTCTTATTTCACACCACTTGAAGTTTTTCACTATTTTTGATGTTACAGCCCAAAACGTCAATGTACAACACTGACAGATCTTAAGTGACAGACCTGCACAAAGTACTGCATAATTGTGAATGCTGCTGCATCTGATGCCCCTACATGAAATCCAGTGTAACTAAATTATTTAAAGGCCTCTAATATTCCCAAATAAATAAAAAATAAAATAGATAAAATATAGACGCATGTTCCCTCAGTTGGGACGAAGTTCAGACATGGCATGAAAATGAGGAAGTAAAGGGATTTAAGTGGATGTTGGTGTTTTATTCTGTTTTGTCTGGTATTTGGCTTTTCCCGAGAACACTGAATCTGGAAACGTTGGCAGTCCTTTGATAATGATCTACGACCTTAAAAAATAAATACAGTTTTAGTAATGTTATCCATGCAAGCTGAGTAAATTCTACTAATCCTTAAAGTAAGACGCCAGAGGCGGTTAACATGTGAACTCTGTGATTATTTTCTTTATTTTAAAATAAGAGTTATCTTCAATATATTAACTACATATATTTATTTAACCCGTTAAAAATGTTAAGGCAATTAAACACTATTTTTTTATGCTAAGCCTGAACCTTTGTGGTATGTTTCTGGTACTCCTGTAAATCTGACGCACAAGTGACATCTGCTAACGGCAACGGACGACAAAGCGGCTTCTTTTGGGCCAGTAGGTGTTAATTTCTGTTTAAAAAAAAAGATTTGATTGAACGTTTCTACTCTAAAAGGAGCTAGCTTTTCAGCGAAGCTGTTCAAGCCTTAGATAGCATCTCCTAGCTAAACATGTTGCTCCTAGCTAAACAGACGTCCATCAGTCCACTTTTCCACAGAAGTATTTATTCAAAAGGTGTTTCATTAATGGTCAGGAGTTAATGAAAAAGCCGAAAACCGAATGGGTTTCACTTTTCATCAATCTGATGGTTGAATAACCTAAATAACAAATTGACAACAATAAATATCTTTACTGTTCAGCTCAGATGTCGATTTATTTGATGATTTTGCAGTAATAAAAGCTTTTTGAATTGAAAATGTTGCTCATTTTGTCGATCAATGATTCTCGATTAAAATACAATTTATTGTGAATAATTACAAACCCGGCAATGAACTTGATTAAGTGTTTTAATCGAGTCCCAACGCTAACATAGACTGATAATGATGCTAGCCTCAATCTGAGGTTGTCCCGATGCCAAGAAAATATAAAATAAAATAAAATACACATTTGATAAAAAGTGTGTCTGCTCTCACTACAGGCCATTTTAAACGGCGCCTCTCTGCTAGCAACTCTTCTAGGTTTTTATCAGTTTTGTTGACCCACAACAACTGTGATGTTTCAGTGAAGGAAGTTCCTTTTAAAACATTTCTTTGACCATTTTTTCTCAAAAACACATCAGTTTTCAATTATCCCAGAACATAAATGGAAGAACAACAAACAAGTACAAAGCTCTTTCAAGGACGATTTAGTCTGAAGTCACTTTGTCTGCCAGTGTGAGAAGCAACAGGCCGACCATGTAATGGTCAAACCTCCAATTTAGCCAAACTGCTTCTTTTTTTTTTCCCAACATCCTCCCACTTGTCACAGATCACCACCAATTTAGCAGTGAGGCAAGCTGTGACATGTGCTGCAGAACGGAGAATTAAGATGATGCCATTTTTTTAAATATATTAATAAAATACTGACACGGCAGAGGTGTGGGAAAGGTGTCAGGATCCACACATTGTTGCTAAAGAATGTACATCCGACTGTGAAAGTGTGAGAGCTCCGTTTGCAGAATAAATACTGGGAGGCCCAGCATGTGTAAAAAAAAAAAAAAGAAAGAAAGAAAGAAAGAGATTTCACACCCTGTGCATCTCCTTTTCTCCTCCTTTCCTTCACTCCTTTCATCCTTTCTCTAAAAATAGCTCCTTTTGATATTTTTTTCCCTTTCCTCGCTCCTCCTCTGTTGCCTGCCAGTTTGGATGCATTTTTATCAGCCATATTTTTCCTGACAGGCAATTTTAAAGATTGCATCTCCATTTCGGAGCGACTCGTGGCGTCTCCCGAGAGGAACGCCCGGCCCTGCCCTGCTCTGCCGGGGTCATTGTTACAACCTGTGAAACAATTTCTGGGACCAGCAGCCCTAACAAGCTTTGCTAGGCGACCTGGTATCTGAACATGATCATTTAGATGGCTGAAGGCTAATCTGCGCCACATGACAGTGAGCCTTTGAGCTGTCTCTCTCTCCCTCTCTCTCTCTCAGTGGTCTCACAGTTCCTGTGCTCCTAACACACAGCTGACACCTTGCAGTCTATTGACATGGCCGGACTGGGCTTGAATATCTGAGAGGTGATAAGCCCAACTGAGTCTTCACTCTGTGGCCTCTGATTTGTTATCTCTGTGGAAAGATAGCCGTGGAATCCGCTAGCAGGTTAGTGGAAGAAAAACATGGAAGAGGAAAGCTTTGCTGCTTTGTATTAAATACCCAGATGTATTTAGTGTTGCGATTTTGTCTCACTGATTTTATTTTTTTTACATTACCTTGAAGGGATAGTTGATATTTTTCAGGTGTGGTTGTATGGCCTTTTCATCACCCGCAAAACGTTTTTGTGTTAGTTTGAGGAAACACTTTTTTCGTGCGACAATAGTCAAGTGATCAACAACCGGATGTTGCTACTGGCAGAAACTACGAAGAAGAAGATGACAGGAAGTGGTAGGATGATGTCTCAACTAATTTACTTGAGTTTTAATTGCGTTTCTTATTTAATGGAAACGCGGCAATTGCGAAATTTTCTATTTCCAACATTAGTGAAACATCAACAAAGCTTCACACACTGGAAGTGGAAACACGGCTAGCATCTGAATTCAGCATGCAACAGTTTGAGACAAAATAAGATTAGCTCTCACTGGAGAGTTTGTCAAGACGAAAACAGTTCCAAAGCAGATGTCTACCAATCTTATAAGAATCTAGATCTAAAATTACACAGCAGTTTGTAATTGACAAATCTTTTTTTAAAATGTTAAAGTCATAGTTGTTCATCAACCGTTAAAATTTTAATGTTGCACCGAGCGACTCCAATGTTAGTTGTTGTTTATAGAAAAGAAAATCAAAGGAAGGAGCACGACCAAAATTAGCTCAACTCTTCAGTAGCAACTAATCTCTGCTCTCTGTTGTTGCTAATATACGGAGCTACCGATAACTCCATCAAAGCCCATGTCAAAAATAAAAACACAAACTGTCTCTTTAAGATCAGCTGTGTTGAGCTGTTCCAGTTTGGTTCCCCTACATAGGAGGAGGAAAATATAACGAAACAAGGAAAAACCCCTGACCCTCATAGGAAGAAGAAAGGAGAATTGTATGTGCCTGATGAAGCAGAAGGGAGGTCAGGTTTCAGTCTCGAGCATAATCTTAAACAGACTTAGTTTATATGTGAAGTGCAAGGCATCTTGTTTTGTATGCGCTTCACACACATCATGGACAAATACAGACCGTCCACTCCACCTCCCGCCCCCTTCTTTCAGCTTGGTTTGAGAGTGGAGGTAATGGTGGAGGTGGCAGCCAGTGCGGTACCAGGAGTTCAGAGGAATTGTTAACAGAGCAAAACAGATAGAAGCTCGCAGAGTACAAATCTTTCAGCCAGGTCAGGTCGGCTCTTTGTCTGTTGTGAAGCAGCCGATGTTTATTCCGACCCAATTAGGGGTCAATTTGAAGCTACGTTTAAAGGGGCAGCATTAGTTTTTTGTCAGGCATATGGAGGCATTTGTAGCACAATCAAGTAACTATGTTTACTTAATAGTTATAAAAATGCTACATATATCAAATATGACTGGAAATAAATTTGTCATTACAACAGGGCTCCTCTATTAGCCCTTTAGCAACAGTTTTGACCCGCGTTGCTCTGAGGAGCAGGTTGTATGATGCTAAGTGTTGCTGGCTAGTCTGAAGGAGCCGAGTGGAGGAGTGCTGGTTTGTAAGGCGGGAGCTCAGAAGCCTCAAAGGCGGAGCTAGGTCCAACCAGGCGGTTATGGTTGCCATGGAGATTTAAGATTGCTCAAACATGCATGAAAGAATCAAGGCGACACTCCGGGTGTGTTTTGATGAGGGAATAACATTATAGCATGATGTAAATCTCAAAAAAGGCAATTTTACATAATACTGCCCCTTTGAAGAGACAGTAATTATTCTGTATTGTGGCATTTAGTAAATAGCAATAATTTTTATAATTCTAACTGACCTAAAACAAGACACGTTTGGTCCAGTTAACTTCAAATAGTGAGGGAACAAAATGTTTGTCTTTTTATCCAGGGTATGTAAACTTCTGGTTTGAGATGTGATGTTTCGTGTTGCCTTGCTCGAGCCTTGATTGCACTTGTGCAACTCAAGCCTATAATTATCCAAATCCCTGTCAAAAGAAAACTGAATTTAACTCCCACCAAATTCTCAAGCTAATTAAAGTTCATTACTTTGTTTTCTTCTTTCTGGAACTGGTCCCAGCATTGTGCTTTTCTGTAGAAGAGCAGAAAATAGCAAATCCATCCAGGGAGGGTTCAGTGTTTTAACTTTATATATATATATATATATATATATATCAGCTTGAGAAAAGTACTTTTTTAATTACAAATCCTTACAAAAACTGTTCATGGTTCAACTTTTGTTGTTGTTTGTTGAGGTTACAACCACAAAGTGTCATGTATTTTATTGAAATGTGGTGTGGCAGAACAACACAGAGTATCATTTTTTATATGTAAAAATGGTTATAAATATTTTCACAATCGGACATTGGGTCTGCTTCTCTTCGCAGACCGAAATCATACCCCAAGGCTTGATTCAGGACCCCCTCCCATTTAACATCCACTGGTACATGCTCCCTCTTGCTCAAGTTATAATAAGTAATAAGGTTATGCAGATGATATACAGCTCTACATTACCTGTGACTCTGAACCCATCAAAGCCCTGAATAAAACAGATAAATGTGTGGATGTGGCATAACTTTCTCCAGCTGAACAGAAACAAAACTGAACGTAAAAAGGAACAATCTAGAATCAGCAAGCAGCTTCAGTTATTACAGAGAAAAAACAGCGATAAGGCCCAAAACCTAGATGTAGTGACCAGAACCTTCAGAGACGCATAAAGACAGTCACAAAGTCGGCCTTCTGTCACCTGAAGAACATCTCCAGGATTAGAGGATTTATGTCTCAGCAAGATCTAGAGAAACTCATCCATGCGTTCATCTTTAGTGGCATGGATGAGTTTACAGGTCTGTCCAACAAATCAATCCTCCAGCTGCCGCTGATCCAGAACGCTGCTGCTGGTGTTCTGACTAAAACCAGGAAGATGGAGCGCATCACCTTGTTCTAAAGTCCCTACACTGGCTCAAAGAATGGACTCTAAAACACTGCTAGTTTATAAATTACTGAACAGCTTACTACCAAAAAAAAAAAAAAATACATTAAAGATCTGCTGCTGTTGTATCAATCTTCCAGAACCTCTAAAGTCTTCTGGTTCTGATTCTGCTCTGCATTCTCAGAACCAGAACCAAACATGGAGAAGCAGCATTCAGCATCTATGCACCACAAATTGACAACTTGTCGAGGATAAACCCCGCCTTTAGGAGCTGCCGTTGACTCATAATCACTGGAACATTGATCAATATATTTGATCTTCTTGGCCATTTTGATGAAGATATTTGACAAAATGGGATGTTTGGTTACTGTGTTGAGTGTTTATGGTGTAAAACACTTTGAAATGCCTCGCTGCTTTACAAATAAACTTGATATGAATGAGACTTTGTTGTTGTAAAGTGGCAAATACTTTTGCGAGATTCGATATAAACTTTACTCTTTGTGTGGTTATTAGGAAAACCTTGTAATCACTGGGCTATTGTCTGTCCCTCTCTGTGTACAGTACCCAGTCCCACACTTGTTTGGTGACCTTGCAAGTCTTTCAGTAATCAGTCAGCTTTTTTCTGCTCTTCTTTTATCTCCATCCAAGGCCAGCCTCTCTGTTGTAGGTGTACAGATAAAAGAGAACAAGCAGGAGGAGGGTTTGTGGGGGTTACGGTTGTGTGAGGTCAATCCTCTCTGTCTCCTCTGAACGTGAATTTATTGCTAAAATAAAAGCTTCCCGACCTCAAACCGCTTCTCACACATCAGCATAACGCTTCTCTAACTTATCAGGTGACATTATTTTAAGAGCTACTAAAACTTTGAGAGGATGCACACAAGCCGCTGTGTTCACGGTGACTTCCCCTTGTGCCGCAGGGTCCCGGCGGAGCTGACGAGGTGCCGTGTCCCGACCCGATCCCGTCCCAGCAGCCCAGGGCCCAGCACAGCTTCGTCCAGGAGCACTTCCAGGCTCAGTACAAGTGAGTTTTGTCCTCCACTCCAAGCACTCCACAATCACATCTGCTTCAAATAAATCCTGCAACAAAGGAACAGCGAGGCTCTTACTGCTACCCGGTGATTTCCCCCATGATGAGCGTGGGGGTGTGAGGCACTTGTTGATGGATTTTTTTTTTTTTAAATTGTCCAAGAGTGGCTTGGTTGTTTGGTACCTCATGTGTTTGATTTTCTCCTAGAAGATTTGTGTGCTCTGCATTTAACCAGCTCAGAGAGAGGTGTCTTTTATTGTGCCCGAACTAAATGTCAGCGAAGTCCCCGACTCCCCCAACATACTAACCTATTATTTGCATTGAGAGTTGTGTTTTCCATACACTATTTGGTGCTGTTGTGTTTTTCAGATTGTCTAAATGTCAACTCAAAAGTCAGATCTTATAAAGCTACCGTACACAGGCAAGGTTCACATTGTTGAAACTATTAAAGGAATAGCTTGGATTTTTAAAGAGAGGATAAATACTACGTGTGGTTAGTATTTTATACTTTTTTGTTTAAGTCATTAGCTTAGATAGAGACAATTTCTGGTGATTCATTATGTTTCTAAACATTGTGAGATTTCGTTCGGTAATGCTCGATATCATAAGAGACACACATCAGTGACATTATAAAATATGAATCAATGAAAAACGCACTGTAAAATAATTGAATGCACACTATTGGTAAGGATTTATCCTAGCTAGTTGTTGCACTGACAAACATCTCATCTCTGGTAGCTTCAAAACAACAGATGCCAGGAGGAACAGATGAGCTTATAAATTTCCAAACTATTAGTTTGGTCTATAGTCAAGTCTGGAGAAAAAATGTGCTACCATACTCAAAAAGTAGATCAAATCAATATAGGAATATCAGAGAGTTGGTTACTTTAAGGTTAAAAACAACAAACAGCTTCCAGTCCAGGAGGGGCACGGCTGACTCTGTAGGCGGGCAATGCCCCCCAAATCCCCCAAAAGCCCCCCGATGCCGCCGGGCCTGGATTGCAGCAAACAGGGGCCACAGACACATTCATGGCATCCGCCATCTTGCTCCTACGCTTTTCTTCTGGGTTGTGTAACGCCCCCTGTTGATGACACATGGTTGGTTCCCAAAATGGATGGAAACACCCATCATCTCTCTATGAAATAAGAATCAATGCCCAATCAATCAAAGAGGAAAAGAAACGCCCCCCTGGTCAGTACCTCACACAGAGTAGCTAAGAAACATTCTAGCATCCTACTCCACTCCAAAATGCTACATCCGACTTTTCTACGTATTAAAATGACCCAAACTACAAAACTACAACGTTACAAAGTGGAGTTATGTGAGTCATGTGACTCCTAGGCGAGAAGAATTGTATTCATGCCAGTAATTCTCTAGAGTGTCTTGTCTTGTGCTGAAATAATTAGCATACTTAACTGTGCCAGTGGCCAAGTTTTTTAAAAAAAATGTTTTTGTAATAGTCTGTTAATGCCTCTGTAAGTCATTTCATAGGGAGATTTTCTGTAATCAGCTCTCGTAATCAAAAATGCATTTAGCTGTAAACCAGTAAGATTATCAGCACACAGCTGGAGGTCCTCATGGCTTCCATTAGTCAGAGATCTAGGAGATAAAAATAAAGCAGCTATTATTAGACACTGGGTGCATCTGTTGGATGGGGATTTTTGAGCTTTTGTCTGGATGTTTGGTCTGGAACGTTCACTTTCTTTTCAGTTTCATTATTGGATCACATACAAACACACCCCATGTAAAGAAAAACATCAAAGTCCAAGTTTCACATGGCATATATTCTATACAATTTCACTGGTAAACAAATAAAAATAATAATAACATTCCAAGTTGCACAGCGTTAAACTCATACTTAGATGAAACACCTTCTATTTAATTTAAGCGATTAGGAGTTTATTGGCTTTCCACATCTTTACTTGGCCAGATTTTACCCACTCTGCCTGGTAAAAGATTAGTTGTTAAGAGATTATTGTGCAGAGAAGAGTTCAGAAGCACACGCCCTCCCAGCCAGAATCTTACAAAGTGAACCCAAATGGGTTCAGGGGTCAGGCTCAAGCAAGCTCTGAGAGAACAGACCTTTTACTCATGGTTTTAGTTTTATAGTTGTTGAGCTAATTTAGCTAAATGATGACAGTAAATTAGTGCTTTATGCGGAAACACAACTTTAGGGAAAGCTAAGCTAAGTGTTTTAGCTGAAGCGCTAAATGAAAAATCAGCTCCCCTATTAGCACATTAGCGGATTAGCCGATGTGTGTATACCACCTTATGTGGACGATGCTTTTTTACACTCATCTCCTGACTGACACTTTTGTACAGTGAGATTATTGTACAACAACTTGTTGTCATTTACATATTTCTAATGTCTATTTTTGTTATTTCTTGTTATCATGACGTGTGCTGATGCCTTTCTTGGTCACACTTGTGAAACAGATCTTGATCTCAACTGGGTTTTTATCATTAGGGTTTTATTAAAAAATAAAAATGTTGAACCGTCCAATGAAGACAGCTGAACTTCACTTTAGCTTCAGTAGATTCTCCGTAAATTACAACTGTCATGTACCCAGAAACACATTATGCTGAAATCGAATCAAAATTTGCTTCGGAGAATTATTTGTCTCAGGGTGATGTGCACACTTACGCAACCAGGTTATTTCAGATGTGTTTTTGTTTTTCAGTTGCATGCCAGATATGCCAAATAAAAAGGTAGAAAATGTTCTAAGCAGTCACATTTTTTTTTTTACACCTCAATAACCTTCCACAGCCCTTTGAGAGACGCTGCAGGTGACATCTTTCTTAGATTCACCTTCTATTGCTGACAACTCATACCGCTAAACAGTTTATCCAATAAACTGCTCAAGAAGCTGACCAATTATGACGATGTTGGATCTGATCTGACAAAGGTTTGCAGCCCTTCTACGCAGAGCAGCTAATATCCCTGCTTGTCTGCGCCGCCTTCCATCTGCTAATTCCTCGGGAAATTGACAGCTCCGTGTGACTACCAGTAATACATCTGTTGGAGCGCGGCTCTTAATTGCCAACCTCGCTGTCAAATGTTTCAGCGCTGACACGTCGGGGTGTGTCTTACACAGCAACAAGCACAATTAGCAGGCTTGCAGGCAAAATCTGCGCCTCCCGTCTCCCACTCAAACACTGTCCCAGCCAAGGAGAGTGGGTGAGGTGGTGCAGAGAGAGTCGGGAGTCTGTTTCAAGAATACAACAACAAAACAAAAAAACCTGTAGACAACATGAAAATAAATACCAGTCATCACCAGGAATCGACTCGGATCAAACACTTCTTGACTTGTGTCCCCCTTTCCTCCGCTTGTGTAATGCTTCTCCATGCAGTGTCCAGCGTGAGGCAATGTCTGGAGTTGACGGACTGGAGATTTATTCCTGTAATAGCCCAGTTTGTCCAGGGTAGAGTCATCGCAGCCATTAAACATGCCCAAACATGTCAAATCACAGCCAAAGCTAGAGGAGCCAAGCGATATTTCATCTTAATTTGTTTTATGCCGTCATAATATGGACCAGGTTGTGGGGGATATTTTTTATTTATTTATTTATTTAGATTTATGATTCATTTAGTGAAATGTGTTGTTTCATTTTTCTGTTATAAAATGCAAATACTTTCTGTCAGCACTTATGTATTTATACCCCTTGTTCTAGTATGGGGCACAGTGAACATAGAGCTCTGGGCAAATTAGACAAAGTACTGGCCTAAGCTCAGGGTGTTTTCAAACCTGTTCCCCTCCTCGCCTGTGGTGGCACTGCACCAAGAAAGAAACGACACTGAAACCTCTGAAGAAGACATGAGATCAACTTAGTTTTTTGTAAAATGTAAACAAAAATGGAGTAGCGTCAGATTCTAGCGGTTGTAGGATTTCTCTGTCGTCGTTGGCAAAAGATGACAAGCCATTTCTCCCACTCTTTTTGGTTGTATTTACCCAGAATGCCCTGCTCTATTGTCTGTTTCTGGTGTCCGGTCCACTTGACATTCACATGTGCCTTTCGAACCACTGCAACCAAACGGAGAATAGGTTTGTGGATGGACCAGAGTTCGCTTTTCTGGTGTGCATCAGAGTTCGATTGCGCATTCACACCTCCCCAAGCGAACCGGACTATATTTGAATTAAAGTGGACTAAACAGTTCTGGTGTGAATGCATCCTAACGCTAAACATCACCCTGAATGCAGCAACCCCATGGTGAAACATGGTGGTGAAACATTTCAGGGGCTATGTGATTACTTTACCCTTTTAATGGTGAATCTTAAGACATGTTTTAAAGATGGAAATCTTTCATTCAGCTGGTCGACTCGACATATTTGAGCTTTGTAAATTGTACACAGTCATATGAAAGTGTCAGTCAAGCGGTGCTCACTGCGCTGAAGCCAGGCGATGGGCAGCCAAGTGTTTCCGATTACAGACACGCCGCGGCTTTAGTGCATCTTGTCTTTCTCCCTGAAACGCCCTCCGCCGTTTTCTTCAAATCGGTCAAATATTGTTGTTCTTCTCATAAATAGGTTGTGTTTATTTACCTCGTTTGAAGGCCGTGAGTATTTTTCTTCAGTTGACGTCTTGAGCACAAAATACCGACGCAAATGAAGACCTTTTTTTCACTCCCGTTGCTGAAACAAGTGAATAAATACGTGTGAACGGTGTGTTGTGCCGCCGAGTTCAAATCTGTGCCACTGCAAAGCGTCGAGCCTGCAGTCTCTTCAGCATGGCTGCGTCTCAGACAGGAGGACGCGAACTTCTCAACCTTGGCACGCTTACTCCATTAGAGCATCTCTGGAATATCACCTCATCCATTGGCGCTTTTCTTTTTTCAGTTTTTTTTCCTTCTCATCTCTCTTTTGGTGTTTTTAGAGCTGGACAGGGCACATCTATGTTTCAGTGGAGTCTGAGTGAGATTTGTATGCATGGAGGGCCGTTACTCTAACTGTTTCCTGGCGAAAATAAGACATCCGTGGGGCAGCTGTTCTACTCTGCCAAGAGGGTTAGATCCACTCAGAGCCCTTGTCAGCTGGGTTTGCTTGAATAGAGCTTTGTTTACTTCCTCCCAATCTGCTCCCCCTGTACGTCTGTCAGAAGGAGACAAACATTTGATCAAGTTATTTACGTTGTGTAAAGATCCACAAAGGCATGAAGCTCTCTTTTCTCTCTTTGCTAATGCAAAATAAGACGAGGGATAGAGTGTTGAATTATTTAATATACTATCTGACTGTGTATGTTTTTACTATAAATGTACACTCACGAAAAAAAAAAAAACACATCTGAGAAAAATGGCAAGATTTTCAAAAGCTCTCTAAAAACCAAAAATACGTTAATCCTTCTTTATGAGTATTTTGGTTGATGACGCCACAAGAGGAAAAGGATTTGCCGGAGCAGCTGCCATTTTGTAACCACCATGGCAGGCTAGAAAATTTGTCAAAGTCAAACCTTTCTTGTTGTAAGTAGAGTTTGTGTCCGGTGACACCGAAGTAACAATAAACGGAGCTGTGGACGACGAACTGGATGTAAACAGAGACGTGACGATGATCGTCCTTACTTTAACTGGTACGTATCGCTTTAAAGTCATGTGTAGTTAAAATATTATACATTAAATTGTATTTTGGATTGTAAACCAATCAGTCTTACAATGACAAATCAGTCTCATGACCTCTAAATCAGTATAAAAGATGAATTTTTGACATTAACAACGGCATATTAACATCACATTTTTAAAACAGAATTTTTACATATTTTTGAGGATGGGGATGTATTTTGGAGGTAATTATGCTTCAGTTTGAAGGAAAATAAGGATCCTTTTAATCACTCATGGTAGAAGATGTGCACCTGACTCACCCTGCGGGTGCAACAAGCAACAAAATGGAGCTAAAATATGCTAAACAAAAAGAAGTTACTCTGCTTACTCAAATGATGGTCTTTAAAAACAATAGTAGTAAATTACACAATGTCTGTGGCCTCGATCCAGGTCGGATTGTTTTATGTCCGATCTAAAGTAAGTGGAGCCATTTAATTATATTGTTTATATGTAACTGTGGAAGACACAGTCAGTGTTTTATTTTTCACTTATTTTTTTTGTCACTGCGGAGAAAAAGTTAGATTCTCTGTTCATCTTGTTGAATATTAGTTAAACCACATAAAAAGTAAATGCAACAGAATAGCCCTGGTCAACATCATTTACAAATTGCCGGATAAAAATATAACATGACTTCTTTTTTTTTTTTTTTCTTCCTTGATGCCGTCAGTCACAATGACTGACGACAAAAAAAGGTCCAGTGTGACCTCTTACTGAAGAAACAAGCAAATCTGAAGAGCAATGCTAATGCTAATGCTATGCTGCAATGTTCCAATATAGGCTGAAAACATAAGTTTGGGTGAATAGATAACTGAGCAATGAAAATATTATGACACTGATTGAAAATCTAACATTTTCTAAGTGTTCATGGGTCTCAGAAGTTTTAATACTTTTTTAAATACCTCTAGTCCCAGAACTGCGATAGAAAAAGAGGCCTGAATTGTGCGAGACAGTTTCACAGAGTTAACTTTACGTTCTTTTTTTTTTGATACTACTAGTTAAGTGCGACCACAATCAGACGTCAGTGTGAGCGGTCGATGACCCCAAAGTGACCCGCATGTGCAGAAGAAGAACATACGCTGTCAAAGCACCGTTTATGGAAGCAGTAACCGATGACGCCGTCTAAGAAGAAAGTTTCTTTAAATAGTTAAAGAAACATTCGAATGACGAGCTGGAACGTTGAAAGAACAGAGAAAATCCGTTCCTGAAGCCGGCGCCAGTTTTCTGAAGGATGCTTTTGTCTGGACGTACAGGAGGAAGTTCTCACAGGCAATCAAGTATTTCACTGCTTGTCCAGCAATTAAAAACCTCACAGATGACTGGAAAAAGAGCCGACTCTTTTCCTCACTTGAATGAAATTCTTTTGAGAGCTGCAAGACTCTCTTCAGAGCTTAAAGTTGGAGCATAAAAGGACAATGGCTCTCTTTGAGCAGCTTTTTAGAAGTTAGAAGAAGTTGCTCGACTGGATAGAGAGCATGTTTCTTTAAATATTTATATATATATATATATAAATAGTTGTTGCATGAGAATGTTGCAAACCTACTGTATTTGTTTTAAAATAACAATTGTCCCATTAAAGAAGCTTCTACCAGTTGTACTCTCTAAACAAAATGATTTCCTGTCTTTCACTGACGTCACAAATGTTTTTATTGTAGTCTCAATTCTCCCAACGTACATTAATTACACTCTGTGTTTTATTGCTGTCAGGTCATTCCACACCTGTTCTCACTTTATGTACAGCATGGTGGGTCGTGCATCACATCACCCCACAGCTCCAGATTTACATCACCCACGATCCTAGTCTAGGAAGTGAAATGCAGGAGCAGAGGAAATGCATCACTCCCTTGTTGATTCCATTGATATATCGCTTCCCAAACGGGTGACTGGGGCTCCTGCTTTCAGTCCGACCACAGAGGAGAAATATATGGATAATATATGGAGTCGGACCGCGTGAGCAGACGTCCCAGTACCACAGTCGTTTCACTTTCAGTCATATTGTAGCCCTGAGGAGTTACAAACTTCTTTTGCCAATTAAACAAACAAGAAGAAGAGCAAATATGGAGAAAATAATAGAAATATCCCTTATTGTCCCACATTGGGGAAATTCAGGTGTAACAGCAACAAAGAAACAAGCAAATCTAAAGAATTATGCTAATGCTATGCTATATATATATATATGTATATATATATGTATATATATATATGTAAAACCTCATGATTATTACACCAAATATTGATTTCTGAACCCTTCCCGAGTTAAAACATTGGTATTGTTGTTTCTAAATGAATATGAATTTGTTTTCTTTGCATTATTTGAGGTCTGAAAGCACTGCATCTTCTCCGTTATTTTGTCCATTTCTCATTTTCTGCAAATAAATACTAAATCTTTGCTTGGAATTTCAGAGACATGTTGTCAGTAGTTCATAGAATAAAATAACAATGTTCATTTTACTCAAACATAGACCTATGAAAGGTCAAAGGAGACAAATTGATCAGTTTAAGTGATCTCTTCATTTTTCCAGAGCTGTATTATACATCAAAATATCTAAAAAACAAACAAGTTAGGAATAACAATATGCTGTGGAGTAAAGGCAAAGCTATAGCATAATCTAAAATATTATACTTCAGTCCAAGGAATGTGCAACTGAGTAGGATATTTTTTTTAATGGACATGTATTAGTGTATTACAGCAAAAGACTATTTACAATATATGAAAATAAGTGTTTTTAAAGGAGTGTTTTTAAAAATGAGCAAAGACTATGCAAATACCAGCAGGAATCTAAACACTTGTTGATTTTGTTGGGATCAGTGACGGTAATAGAGTAACAGCTGGGAGGAAGGATCTCCTATAATGCTCCTTTGTGCACATAGGATGCAGCAGCTGTACGGCTCAGCAACAGCTTCATATATGGGGGTTCGGATTACTTATGGTGGCTCGCAAAAGTGGCCAAAACCCTTGAATATTTTCATGTTGTGGCTGCATAAAGGTAGACTATGTTCACATCCCTCCAGGCATTCATTTTACGCCACATAGTTTGTGTTAATCTGTTACATAAAATCCAGATTTAAAAAAAAAACATTGATGTTTGTGGTTGTAACAAAACAAAATGTGGAAACAATGTGGTTTCTTTATTTCATGTCCAAAAAGTCTTAACGCGTTTTCGTACAGCTTGAAATTACTACCTGACTGTCATAAATCATTTAACAGGTTATTTCTGGCGCTTTCATTCATTTCTGTGCGTTCAGATGTAAAGAGGGAAAGTTGCCTTCACTTCTCACAGAAAGTGATGCAACAAGATGGAAACCTTTTCTGGTCCCCCCCCCCCCTCCCCTTTTCACCCCCCAGGGGGGCAGATTGTACTAATTCTGACCCCCCACCCACCACCACCCCCTCCGTTCACATCCATTGGCTCTGTGATTCATCACCAGTTGCATCACTCATCGTTTTCCTTTCTCACAATCAGATCAAGGCGTCGCAGCAGAACAACGTTCACGGTTAAACTCCTTAACCAGCAGCAGGTCTTTGTGTGTGTCGGTTCAGAAATCAAATAAAGTTGTATTTTGTTTGTTTTTTTTTTTCTTTTGTTGCTGTTCTTTCTTTTCCTCAGATCTTCCCTGACGTGTCCCCACTGCCTGAAACAGAGCAACACCTTTGACCCTTTCCTCTGCATCTCGTTACCCATCCCTCTCCGCCAGACGAGGTGAGCCGACTCTCTTTAGGCTGACATGTACGTGCCTGCTCGAAAATACAACCAGCGTGAGGTGACGGTCTCTGACGGGTTACCAAATGAAAGTAACTGAAACTACCAGTTCTTTAAGGATTACCTGAGTGTTTTCACAGTGGTGGATATTTTGCAAGGAGGGAAAAGTTTGACTAAAGATGGAAATAGAACATTTTATAAGGTTTAGGAAAACATAAACACAAGCTGAAAAGTGACTGGGCAACTTCGTGCTTTGGTTGCGCGCTCCTCACTGATGCCGGGGCTGGTACAGAAAAGGAAAAGCCTCCCAACATCAAGGAACAATGTCTCATTCAACCTCACTTTGCTACACCCACGTTATCCTCCGTGGCAGGTTGGGAGCGTTCGCTCTGCTCAGGAAATCCTGGCATTTTTAAAAACTCCGTTGAAACTCTCCTTTTGTATTTATGTGTCCGTTTAAGCGTTCACACACACATACGCACGGAAAAATAATCTAGGTGTAAAAATGTAATGGCACACAGCGAGTTCTTTGCAAATTTTTTCAGTTTTTCCTTGTTTTTTTTTCCAGATTTTTGCATGTTAGAATTTAAATTTATTTTAGTGGGTTTTTGTGTGAAAGGTCAACATAAATCAGTATAATCTGGAAGTAGAACAAAAAAAAAATTAATCTGAAAATAATATTTTACTCTGATACCCCTAAATTAAATCCAGTGCAACCAATTGCCAATTTCCATTCATCTGCCACTGAGGAAAGTTTCCACACATCCATCACCTCTGTCAGTGAAATGGCAGCATCATGCTTCCTTTCAGGAATGTTAGCAACTCTGGCTTAAAATGATGAAGAATTAACTCATGTTTTAAATATTAATTTAATAACAAATTCTGTTTTTTTGCAGGGTTTTTTTTCGTGTATTAAATTTATTTTCCACAACAGTATAACATTAAAAATAGTAGTGATATTATTAGGTCTTTTTTGTGATTAAGTTGGAAATCATGCCTTATTTAGCTAAACCTAGGATTGCAAAGGTTGCAGACCCCTGGCTCAGATCAAACCAGATCCAGCTGGTAAAATGACCCAAAGTCATGATTTAAAATTAAACTTGAAATCTGTGGCAAGACTTAAACGTTTCATACTTTCCATCAACTTTGGTTGAACGTAAACTATTTTGCTAAGGCAGGTGGACAAATATTTCAGTCTAAATGCACAGCACCGGTTGACTTGCAGCTGTAAATGCAGCAGCAGCTGTTTGCACAGAACATTGATAACAACATCTTCTTCTTCTACTGCACAATGCCGAACAGCTGTGTGTTGATCTGACATGTGAAATAATTGAGCACATTGAAGTTTGAGGCCTTAAAGTGACATGACTACTTTTGTAAAATACTGGATGAAGTCCAGTTATTTTTTTTTTACCTTAACACGCCCAATGTATCAACACTAATAAACAGAATATTCTCCTGCGTTTTGCTCTGTTCCTCGTCTCGTCCAGTGGAGCTGAGCTGCTGAGGCGAACAGAAGCACCTGCTGGGGCAGCTGTTACGAATCATAATGAGCCAGATGAGCCGCCCTCACTGGCCTTCACCGACACGCGCAGCATCCTTTTCACCAGAGCCAAAAGGAAAATTATTAGTTAAGGTGTTCAAAAGCATTAATGGATTCTTTACTTTTCAGAATATTTTAACTCTTTTACTCGTGCTTCACAAATGGTGATTTTTCTGCTAATTTGCCATTTCCTTTAGGGATTCTACTTTTTATTCAGATGTAAGACTTAAACTAACATCCCTGTTAATTCTGAGACAGTTTTGAAAGTTTTATCCTTTTTCTTTAACGTATGGCAGTCAGGGTGAGACCGAGGGTTTTAACAGATTGTCTTTTAAAGCATATTTTGAAGCAGAATAGTTCAGCTCACGTACATCGAGGCTAAAAACACACTTTTTGTTCCTCACCCAACATTCACTGTGGTTAGGAGTTCAAACTGTTGGCTCTGTCCTCTGAGAGCGTCATGCTATTTTTAATTCAGATCATTTGGCTTGCATCGCATTCTGTCATGTAGGATTCTTTCTGTTTCTGTTTAAGTTTGTTTTCACACCTGAAAGTGAACTGTGACACCTTTTATAAAACCTGTTCCGCTCCTCGCCTTTGGTGGCGCTGCACCAAGACCCACTGAAACAAAAACCTGTGAAGAAGACTCTGAAGCCTTTCTTCACAAAATATAAACAAAAACGGAGTGGCGTGAGATTTTAGTGGTTGTTGGATTCCTCTTTTGTCTTTGGCAAAAGACAACAAGCCATTTCTCCTGCTAGCGCTGTTTTGGTTGTATTTACCCAGAATGCCATGCACTGTAGTCCGATTCCTGCTTTGAGAGCAGCTTCCGGTACTCTTTGCAATCGACCCGCGTCAGAGTTCACTTCAACTGAACCAAAATGAAGGTTTCTAGGCAGACCAGAGGTCACTTTCTTGGTCTGCATCAGAGTTCAATCTTTAAACAAACTAGAATTAGATTAAAGCAGAATAAACGGGAACTTTGCTTCCTCACAAAGTTAAGGTAAAGTTAAGGTAGGAGACTTTAGACTGCCAATGATATTCCACTAACTAAAATGTAGGTTGAGCTAACCCTGAAGTGCTAATCCTAATCATTAGGTCCACTAATGCTAACGGTTCCATCTTTCTACACTGCACCCTGGGCTTTTCTGGCTTTGCAGCCTTGCCCACCTTTAGACACGTGACCAAAATAATTCACTTGGTTGGCATCATTAGGCGTCTGTTTATTCAGCACAACCCTAACATGAAATAGAATGGGGTTCACTGCCTTCAGTTTATGAGACCCAGACTTATTATTGAGATTATTTTGGTGAAAATTCACAAATCTGATACTTCTAACATGTATAGAACTGAATAAGCCTGTTAAATTGTATGTGAATCCTCTTCAGTAATCAAAAGAGCAAATCCAATTGACCAATATGACATTTTTGAGATTGGAGCTCGTTTGAAGATGCAGAAGTCCAAGTTCCTCTTGGACTGGCCATTAGTCTCAGTCTCCAGGAACAACTAATCTGCGTTTTTACTAAATGAAGAGAGTTACCTGCTGCAAGATGCTAGCTCCTTATAACCTTTTGGCAAAACCCCAAAATTAAAGACTCTTTCATGTTTTGCTCGACTATCTTATGTCAAAGTTTTGTCATGCCTTTGACGGACTCTCCTTTTTGTAAATACTCGCACTCTGGCCCGGTGAGAGAAAATGGAAGATGGAAGCAAATGCAGAAAATGGAAGAAAACGAGCCCGACAGCACACGACTCGAGGCAAAGCGACTCCAGCATCTCATCAAGGGATCTACAAGTAACTCCCACAGCCGCACACGTCAAAGCGTAGACGTCTCCGATCAGAAAGAGAGTTCATCTGTTTGACCTTCCTTGCACGCGAGCGCGGGAGAAAAAGAACGTCGCTGTCAGAGAAGAGCCTGAGAGTTAAAACCTTCAGCTCTCAGGCAATTCCACCAAGTATTGACTCAAAGAGGAAAACTTCACAGGGCTATTGAATGACACCGTCAGAACGGATCCCGTCGAGTTTTTGTGGGAGGATCTTTAAACCGGCAGTGCGCGGCAAGTCTTAACTTCCTCAAAGATACGGAGCTGAAAACTGTTTCTGTACGAAAATGAACCCAAACTGATTATCGATCCACCAAACGTTCATTTTTGAGGAGTTTGACCTCGTGACTCAAATGCATGAACTCACAATGACCCAATAGGTGATAGACAATATTTATTATAAACTATAAGCTGAGTTCTGATGTTTTAGAGTAGACTTGGTAGGTAGTCAACCTATTGTTTTTTTCGCTAGTGAAAAAAGTGGATCGGTAGTAATGAATTGAGTATTGATAAGTGATCGGACCAATGAGGAATTTCTAAACAAGGAAGTGACAACTATATAAGTTATAGAGGCGAGAGCTGAAAGACAAAAAGGTGGAGGACTGGATTACTGCAACCAAGACTGACAATCTGGCACCTCACTAGAGGCTTGCTGTCCTCCTGTTGTGCAGCTTGTTGAGCTGAGGTTTTACAGCTGGTAAGGCGTCAGACCGTCAACCGCAGAGTCCTCGAGGAAATGAGCAACACAGGAAGGAGGAAACGGAGGGAAAATAATGACCAGAAGAACAAATAACAGCACGGGGAAACATAAACATATGTGTCTATGTACATGCTGTCTTCAAATCTAGAAAAATAAATCCGTCTACATTCGTTTGGTGAAATCTGGATGCATGATGTAGCATTTTTGCCGATAGTTTTCAACTGAGAAAGACGTGCAGAATGTAATTATTAAGCCTCTTTTGTAGTGGAAGTGAGATGTCGTCTTTTTTTTTTCTCTCTCTCTCTCGTTGGAACGGGTAAAAGTTAAAGTGACCTTGGGGAAAAAAATTACTTTTATAATCGAAATTCATGTCGTTCACATCCTCATTGAATTTTTAACAACTCTATAGACTTTGTACTTCTTAACCTTTATTAACCTCCCGCTGCTGGAATACCAACAGAGTCTACACCAGGACTCAGTCTGCCTTATACTCGGCTCTAGGAGCCTTTTTTAATGAAACGTAGCGGCCTTACTTCCCCCACACGCTGCACATGTGCACTGAATGCTTTCTTGAATTTTATTTTATTTTTTACTTAAACATGCCTTGTTCCCAGTGCTTCCAAATATCAACAACATGGATCAGTTAAGCCACTTTTCAGGGGAAGTAGCAATTCTGCAGGAATGGTTTGTGGTGCTGATATTATTTATTAGCCCTTCTGTCTTTATTTGAATTTGTGTGGTTTATAAATTTAGGTTTTATTTCAGAGACCCTTTTTTATACAAAAACTCAGCTCATAATCCATGTTTTTTTTTATTTATTTAAGTGAAAATAATTTTGTAAATGATTTCTCGTGGTGATTAAACAAAATAAAATGTACATTGCTGCATATAATCATATTCATACTTTAAAATGAGAAGAAAAAAAGGATAATACTCTCTGCTTATCCCATTCTGTACAATTGCTGTGGTTTTTTTTTGGTTGGTTGGTTTTGTCTAAGGAATAATCTGTTCCTGACACTGCAGACTTTTCGTCCACCGGAGAGGTCAGATCCAAGCGCTGCCTACTTTAAAATATGCAACAGAGATCTCCCATTATTTCACACTCATAAAGCTGAGTCCTAATTATTTATTATTTATGCTAAAAAGCATTGCTTTATTTATGGATGCCTTCTTCTGTCCCTTCATGGCAGGGGAGGATCCAAACAAAGAAAGAAAGGGGGGGGGGACAGAAATCAAAATGGAAGACGCGTTACTTCTCGTTTTCTTTCGTCTTTTGTCTTCGTCAGGCTGCTGTGCGTCACTCTGGTGTTCAGCACCAAAGGCCAGCGGTACCTGCGGGTCGGCATGGCCGTACCTCTGTTCGGCTCCGTGGCCTGCCTGAGGAGGATGGTGGCGGACGAGGGCAAGCTCTCCCCAGACCAGGTAACTCTTGAAAACGGCAGAACGAGGAAGAGCGTGGTTAGAGGTACCTGAAAGCAATCAGTCTTCTGCGTGTTCGCCGGTGTCATCCTCCAGGTGATCCTCACAGAGGTGTACTCCACCGGGTTCCACCGTTCCTTCTTTGACGAGGACGACCTGACGTGCATCGCCGAGAACAACGTCATCTACGCCTTTCAGGCGCCCCCGCTCTACATCAGAGGGGGTTCTGCACGCATCTCAGGTAGCTGTGGGAACTGAGCTCTACTGTTTTTTACTTTAAAAGTTGTTTGTCACAACAACAACAAAAAAAGTGGCGGCGACGCACGCAGACAGCTGTCAGTCTGAGCTCTGCCTCACAAAAAGTGTTTATTACAATCCTGGGAGTTTGTCATGTTTTGTCAGGTTACGAGTCACAAACTTTAGGGAGAGAGTTTAAATAATAGACCAACACAAAGCGGTGCATGATCGTGAAGCAGAAGGAAAAACTTAGTTTTCAAAAGTTGTGCAAATGGAAATCTGAAAAGTGTGACTTCATGTGATCTCCTTATATTTGATAATATTGTTCAGAGAGAAACAGACACATTATGTTTAGAATAACTAATTGCATTTTCTGAAATATTTGAAAGAAGGTTGGCTACATTTTATTTTTTTATATGTTTTACATCAAGGTAGTCCACCTGTTGTTTTTGTCAGTTTCTTGATTATTTCTTTATTATTGTGGCTTTAAGGATCCCCATAAGATTTTACACTCACTTATAGTTCCAGTAAGTAAAGTAATTCACCATAAAAACACTTTGTAGGGTATTGGGGGATTTTAATACCCTACAAAGTTCATTTTTACAGTGCATAAGGCTCGTAAAACAAATCTGTGGTTGAAGATTTTTCTGAATAAGATAAAGATTCTGTGTACAACCTTTGCAACTCAGCTTTTTACATTCAGTTGCAGGAGTTGTAATAGACCACTCAGGAAAAAAATCCATATGTGCAAAGCCTGATTGAAACGTGAAGCATTTCAAATGCTTTTCCTTCTAAGTATATGGTTTTGCTGGGTTTTAGAAGAGAAAAACTGATGACAATGCCTCCCCAACGCTGGCGTTTCTAACGTAACATCAGGAATTGTCCATTATTCATGAAAAGCGGGCCAAGCAGATTCCTCCATCCAAAGCAGAGTGTGGACTTATGCAAAAGAAATCCCTCGCAGTCATAAATAATGTCTCATTAGAACTGTGTGGTGGTTTCTCAGCATAGCCTCTGGCCACTCTGCCTTTATTGTGTTAATTTATTATTATTATTATTATTATTATTATTATTATCTCTGCCACAAAATGAGGGTCCAAGTTTTTTGTTGTTTTTCTTTTTTGGAATTTGTTGTGGAAAATCTACAGCTTATGTCATATTGGGTTGAAAAATCATTGCTCTTCATACCATTTAATTACTTTTACCAATTTAATAGATGAATTAATCAGAATATAAGTCAAACTGCCCTCCTGTTGGGGCTAATTTAAGCATTCGGCATGCTGAAGTGAGTAAATGTTCATCAATGCACAATAAGCACCATAAATGTGGTTTAAATTTGAACAATATGATCCATAAAAAGCCATGAATTGGTTTTTGATTAAATCTTATTGATGATCCTATTAAACAATAAATGTAGACATTTTTATATGTAGTTAGCATGTTGTGAAAATATTATAAGAATGGACCCTATTGTAGAACCATGCAAATGTATCATCCGTTGTATCTTGTGTGCAAGTGAAGGAGTAGAAAGTGTCATGATCCTTGAATTGAGTCGAGGAGAAACGAGTAACTGTAAGATCTTTCCACTTGTATTCACTGTCTTGCATCATCCTCTTCCCTCTACATATATTGTATAATGTGGTCTAATTCAGAATGTCTGTTGTGAAACAGACATTCTGATGTTTCTGTTGTTTCATAGTCAGTGATGGGAGGGCAGAACCCAAAGCAGTTTGAGAAAAGAATTTAAAAAGAATTGCAGGAATGACAAGATTCCTATTCTGTGCATTTCTAACTTACAAAACAGATTTCTCCTTCCATAAATTTTTCTATTCATCTACTCCCGTTTGTCTGAAGGCCCCGACATGCTTCATGCAAAGTGCCGAAATCGGCTCACATTGACGTTGAAGGGTGACGAAAATCGCAACATTTTGTTTGCCTTCAGAACTCCACACCGGGCCCTTACTGAGTTATTTCCACTATTTGATTGTGTTATAAAATGGCACTGTGCCTTGAAAATACTTAATACTGCCCCTTCAAAATGTGTTCTTACCGCATCACATCACTGAGAAAACTATAAAACCCTTGCTAACATCAGTATGACTAAGCCACAGGGGCTGTGCTGTTCTGTTGATTTAATTAAAAATATTAAAAGTGGCTGTGAAGCAATTCAGGAGACACAATTACCCATGAATATTTGTTCTGCTGTACATGTGGCAAAAGCAACAGACACAAATTTTACCCGACCACTGTTTCTGTTCCCTACATGGCAAAGTGGATGCAGTTGCTGCGATGTGGAGGTGTTTAATTACGAGTTTAATGACTGTATTCAGTGTGGCTCAACCGGCGTCTCTGTCTGACATTAAAATAAGTTTGGGGGAACACAGAAGTACGATGAGTTCACAAGCTTCCTGTAGGTACCAAGACTCAGTCCTCTGCCTTTCTAGAAAACAAGATTAGCATCAACGATTTTGATGGCCAAACACAACCTAGTGATTTATGTCACACACACTTTATTTATCAGGGAGAATGCCAAAGTAATGAAGTCAGCATCTCCTTAGAGCTTGTTAGCAAAAGAACATTTCCTGGTGGATTGCCGTGTTGATTGACAAAACGGAGTGGACTAACACCGGCAGATAACATGCTGGTCCAAATAGCTATGGAAACCTCAACATTTGTCCAGATTTTGGGATGATTTTTCAAATGGAATGAATCATTTGCTTTAATCTGAAAAGAGACATTAGAGCAACAATTCTCTATCTCCCACCTAAGACACTTCTGTTTTCTCTGGTTCAGGCTTAACACAAAGAATGTGTCGGTCATAGCCCATATTCTGGACACGTCTGTGTTTGGTGACTGACACACCTTGTGAGTCTCCCTCAAACTACTGAATAGGTTATGATTCACAAATATCTCCAGGTTTTGGTATCCCTGCTTGTGGTGCATCTTTTTCAACAACACTTTGTCCTTTGAGTCATACAGCACTCTGTGAACACTCTGTCATCGTCTTTAGGCATGTCATTTTATGACTTACCGTCTTTATGGATGGATTCAGTGAGTCAGTTCAGCACTCTTCCAATTGTCGAGGACTTTCTGTGGTTCACAGTCTAGGGTTTGTGAAGCAAGTGACTGAAATAATGTACGTTTTTAAGGATATTCTATGTTAATGTGATGCACTTTAGTAGTCTCTCCAAATTCCTTCCCAGTGGACCGAAAATCTCCAAATGGAAAAGCCTAGGAGACGTCCTACTCCATCCTTCCCTCTATGAGGGTGAGGTTCCACATCACTAGAGTAGGACCATAACAAAGTGGTCATCCAACTACCTCCCTACTGGTTGGGAGGGGCCTTGCCATTACTTTTGAGTAACGTTTTCTTCACAGATTCCCTGGAGTTGAGGTGCAACCACCAGGTATCACCCAGGAACCATCTCTGGGTGAAATCTCTCCACCCAGAGATGGTTCCTGGGTAGTCTTCTCAAACCTGAATTAGGTTTCCACGTTTGTGGTTTTCTGCAATTAAGTTCCTTGAAGTTGTCTCAAACTAATCGCTTGTGATGACCAGAGAGGTCAAAACCCTGGACAATGTACCATTCAGGGTCACAGCAGTTCTCACATCACTCTGCCAGTTTCACTGTCATAGATTTAACAGAATGTCTTTATGCTTTCCTGGCTATTCTTAATGAGGCAGGACTAAAGGTCAGTGTCGTGTCTTCACGTTTCACTGGGAACTCGAGATTTGTTCTTGTTGCAGAGTTTGCTGCTAAAGTAAATGGAAGCACATGATTAGGCAAGTTTTCTTGCTCGCTTCATTAGAGAGACATTAAAAAGTGAAAGACTGCATAATAATCATTACACTCTCTCATGGGCAAGACGCTGCATGCTCGAACAGAGGCTCGGTGGTTTGTGTATTCCTCTGCCGTGGTGTTTGCTTTGCCAGTGATGAATCGGGAATCATTGGCGTGTAATAAAAATGTTGTGGTTTTAGGAAGGGACAGCTGTCGCGGTCAATCGATACAAGTTTAATTTATCTCCTCGAACTTCTCTCGATTTCGATTTCGCCTGCTTTTTGTGATGACAAAGAAAGGTTGTCCTCTTTGACGTCACATCTCCAAGGGATCTTATCATTTCAGCTTTCCTTCTCTGTCAGACGCACTTCTTTGCGCTGGAAGAGACACGAGGGGAGCAGGGGAGCAGCGTTGCTGCCTGGCACCCCACCAGGACAGGATGTGCATCAGAAGCAGCATCAGATGCGGCCTCCCGCTGATAGAGCAAGCCACCATTGGTCCATCTGCTCCCCCAACTGAATCACCGTTCTTCAAATAGAATCTGCTGTCTTGCCAATTTGTGTATCTTCGTAATCTGTCTCAATCCCTCGTTTGAGGTGTTAACTGAGGTTCAACGGTCATTGCTTCTGAGCTTACAAAAGCACTTGAGCTGGGAGCTCATGTATGCAAGCAATGTGAAAAAATGAAGGGTTCTCCAAACACTGTTTCTCCTATTTCTTTACTCAGGGTACCATCACAGCCTGCCGTCATCTCCTTACTCCTCCGGGCCTGAGGGTCAAAGGTTACCTTCATCTGGAGCCTTATCGTCAGAGTTCCTCAACCACGGTGTCCCAGTCAAGATCCTGCTGCTGGTGTGCAATGCTGCTGGAACAGGCCAGCAGACTGTAAGGTAAATATACTAAACCGTTTATTCGGTAACAGGTTAGAAACCACACCAAGGCAATGAAGACATGTCAAGTTTGGGTTTAAAGTCAGACGTAAAACTTCCTGAAAAAGTGTATCTGTTCAAGTTGCTAGCATCAGATTTTCAGACCATACTTGTCGGTAATCTTCAGGTTTCAAAATCCACTTTATTGACTTACCAATTAAGAAAAAGTTAAAGAAAACACCTAAAAATAAAAGCATGTTAAACTCCAAAGACAGTCTCTAAAGGTTGTAGATGTTCTTATTTCCCTGTGGAAAGAAGACGATAAAGTAGAGGGAAACAGAGGGTCATTAGTGCAGCCCATTTACTCAATTACACTGTTTAACTCATGAATGGATTTTCCTTACAAATGTGATAACCATTTAATGGGAAATAAGCACATTATCTAACACTAGACAATAGATTTTTGGGGGAGCAATAATCACCAAAGTACAAATTCTCTTTTCTTCAAGTTTGCTTTTGTTCTCTGTACAATTAGATTTCAAAGGTTTTAGCGCTGTCACTCACTCTCGTGCTCACCCCCTTCTGATTGCTCCTTGCTGAGTTTCAGCTGGTTCACCACAACATAGCCTGCCTCAAATCCTAAGGCTAGTTAACATAGCCACGAATGATGGCAGATAAATGGTTTTCCTGTAACGGTGAGATGTTTTTCCACCATTAGCACATAGAGCAGCATACACGTGATTGATGGACAGCGCTAAGACACTCCTCCTGGCTCTGGTTGGTTGTTTTTGGTCGGGAGCGGTGCGTTTTTGGCAGACGGTTGGAGTAGTAGGACGTGGAGGACATCGATTTGATTTTGTTTTTTTCACAGACTTGCTGTCTCATATCAAACTGTCACTACATGGTGACAAAACATATTTTTGTAAAAGTTTCATACTGCTCCTTTAATTACCCTGATCAACTTAAATCCAGTGCCCATCATATGTTGCTCCCCTCTGAAGCTCAGAAAGCATTTCTGCTTCTCCATTATAAAATAAGCTCAAATGAACTTGGATCTCAGTGAGATTAGTTTCAAATCAAGCCACAGCTCTAACATCCGGCACCACGAGGATCTCCGTCATGTTGTCTCACTGTCCCAAAGAGGTCAATAAAGGTGAGATGACCAACACCGCAGTGGAAAAGTTATCTCCCATCCACGAGGGCTGTTATCTCTTTTTCTCCTTCAAATGCCTTTCTGTCATTGCTCAATCCACCCACACGCACCCCTCCCGTCCCCTCATCAGATGACAGCTGGAGAGCCCAGCCGAGCCAAGAACACGACATTGGAGTCGCACACACTCGGTTTTCGTTCCCAGGTCTTTCTAGAATAACATCACAGGTACATTACCAAAAAACCGGCACGAAACTCCCCTCTTTCTTCATATCTCTAAACTGTGAAATCCCATTTTTAACGTGGAAAAATTCCAAACGTTTTTATCGTCTCTTTTTCAAAGTTGGGATGGAATCTGTGATGTTTCACTTCGGTCACACTTTTGTGCTCGTTCTCTGCGTGGAGGCAGGTGAAGACATAAAACACACACATTCCTGAATTCCCGGGCTGTAAGGAGAGACTTTATTGCCTTATCTGCAGCATTTCTCTGATGGGTGGGTGAAATGCACAAAGGATGTCCTGCAGCTGGTATCGGAGCTTCAAGAGCCGCCAGACACGCATGTTTTTGGGACGACTAAATGCAACTTTGCATTAAGGCACTAGAACATTGTGCATGTCTTGTCTGGGCGAAGCAGACAAAAGTCTGGACTGTTTCTGTTAAAGCACACAAAGCTTCCCAAATACCTCAGCAGAATTAGGATTGAATGTGTGTGCTGTAAACAGAAACATGCCTTTTCATTAGGCTGACATTTCTGGACAAAAAAAATCCACCCTCCCCACCCGAGGAGGGCTCCCAAGAGCATCGTTTGATTTTATTTTGTAGTGCACATTTTGCACATTTTCAGTGACAGATTTTAAAAGTAATAGATATTAAACTTGCTAACTTGTTTCTGTAAAATTCAGTGTTTGTCTGCAGATGTTATTAAATTACTATCCTACATTCTCCATTTAAAGATGCAAATTAATTAGTTCATATTTTCTTGTCCGTTGTTCCTGCAAGGTTAAAATAGTTACACCATTAAGATGTGAGTTAATTTCAAATTACACTAATATTAGAAGGTATGTTACACACATAGTGTAGCCCAGGAACGATGAAGTATCTGGTGTTGACATGTTGGTGTGGGGGGGCCCGAATTAAAATCTGCTTTGGGTCCCTAAAAGGCTTTCACCGGCCCTGCTGGATGACATAAATAAAACAAAACAGATACACAAATTAACTTAAAGACAGAGTAAAAATCAATTCATTAATCAAAAATAAAAACAACCAAAAGACTCAAATTCCTACTATATGTCATACAATCATATCTCAGGATTCTCATATTTTGATCTGTGCATAAGGAGACTGGGGGGAAAAATACCAAAATAAAACAGTCAGACTTTTAAAATAAGTTATAAACTGTGAAAAAAGTTTTACTGAATTAATCCTGCTGTTCACACGTTGTGCCTTTTGTTTTCCAGCTCTAACCCCAGTGTTACGTTATTAATCTGTTCATCATATTTACTCCAGTTTCCCATTTTTTTGTTAAATTAAAGAAATAAATGAACTTTTCATTGGTATTTGTCATTTATTTTTTTGTTTGCCATGTTACATGCAACCCTTGCCATCTTCACTCCAGTTTCTGTTGTAGCATCTCAATGAGAAAACAAAACAATAACGATACGTTATTAGCGTAATGCAAAAATATTGCCATAAAACAAATTAACTTTGCGTCGTTATGCACATCTCTCCCTTTCTGCCCAGTTACTGAATGGTTCTGGATGCTCCTATTGCTTCATCATAATAAATCTCCCCGAACGCTGGGGACGGCTGCCCTCAATTAGACGTGTGTTATAATAGGCATGTCATGTGATCCATCATCTGTGAGAAATGATTTTCCCTCCTTATCGTCCTTCTCTGCCCTTCTGTGGACGTTTTGCGATGAGAACTGTGTGCCAGTGTGGCACATGACTAATAAAAAATAAAAATAATGTGAGCATTATTATGACTGAGCACAGCTAATGTGCTCATTAGCACATTAGCTAATTAACCATTAACCATTAACACAATAATGATTAACTGAATTAATCCTGCTGTTCACACGTTTATTTTATTTTTATTAAAATAAAATTATTTTATTTTTTATTAGTCATGTTAATGTTAATGTTTATTAGTCATGTTAAGTTAATGGTTGTTCCATTTTGTGTCATCAATTGCCTTTCATGTTTGTTGGAAGGTTTGGGCCGCCATTCCTAATGAGGGAGGACCGGTCTATTTCCTGGGACCAGCTCCAGCAGAGCATCCTCAGCAAGCTGTATTACCTGATGATCAACGGCGCTCACGCCCAGGTAGTCGATTTACACCAGTGTTCATGTGACGGTGAATGTGAAGATGTTTTGTTTTGCTTCCGCTACTGTATTTTTCTGCCCAAAATGGGTGGTAGGCGTTTATTTTAAAGGGGAAAAAATCACATTTTTAACATTTTTATGCTTCCGTTTGGGTCTCGGCTTCTTCTAGAAGTGCTTATCCACTCGATGTTTGGCAAAAACCTCCCGATTTTTGAGTCAAATTCGACGGGGAACTGCGCCGTTACCTAGCAACCTCAGTCGGGCCCAGTCCCTTTGGTCAGCTGAAAAGTGGCTGCTGAAAAAAGGACTAGTTTTATTATTGACTTACCATTCAGAAACCAATTGCTGCATTCTTGTTGGTTGTGCAGGAGGCTCTGCTTCTGCTTTTCAAAGACGTACGGTTGTACAATTACACTTCTGCTTGTAGCCATTATCATGTGCATTTAATCAGCATAATTTGTACAGTCTGTAAAGTTATGCTAATCTGTTCAAGAAAACATAATTGGTCACCATTAAGCAGCAAAAAGTCTTACAATATTGTCACGTATAGCAAAGTAGGCAGCAAATGAGGTAAAAAAAAAAAATCACAAAATAGCAATAAAATAATGTGTGGCAGTAATTTAATCAGTGTATTAAAAAAGGGGATAATGATCCATCTATGAAATTTATAGAACCTACATCGAGAGTCCATGTGTGAGTGTGGGTGTGCTGTGAGCGCTGGCTGAACCGGGACACGGTTTCCGTCTGCCACGTTGGCTGGCGCACCTGTTCCTGACCAGGTTTATTGGCTCGAGAGAGAACGCGGCCGCCCGACGGCGCCTGGTAAACCCGGTGGGAAGGGAAGCGCCAGCCGGAGACGGAAAGAGGCGCTGCTGAACGTCTCGCGGCTCTCAGCGGCACGGCTAAGTAGCCTCAGGTGATCTGTTCCCTGGCCAAGTTATGGTTCACCGCAGAAACACAAACAGAGACTGGAGCAGAGAATCATGTATTGAGAGCGTTTTTCAATGAATATAATGGTTATGGCATAATATTGCAAGATAGCATTCTCATAGATAAAAAAACAACAACTTTAAATTCTGATGGACATTTAACACCGGAACTGGAAGACATTTTAACTAGAAAACTAGGGCTAGTTGAGACAAAAGCACCAGACTGAAGACGTTTATCATCCAGTTTTTGGTAGAAAAAGAGAGAAAAGAAACAAAAAAACAACAAATTGTGCAAATAGAAATTATTGACCTCATTTTATTTATGATATGATTAATTGATTTATTGCTTATTGTGACACGCCTGGAGCGGTCCTGCTTAACCTGGACCGCTTTTATGTAGAGGTATTATTGCAACTCTACATTTGTTTCATCAAAGGGAGCTGCAAACAAATGCACGCCACTCTTTCCACGCTTTCATTCATAAAACGTTTTTCAAACCACATATACATTTTTTCTTCAACTCCAAAACTATGAGCCTTTTTTTTTTTTTTGGTCTCACACATCTCATCCATAGCAAATGTGCATAATCTTTTGTCTATATTCCGCTAATGATGAAAAAAAAACAATTTCCCAATTGTGTTGTTTACATGAGAGGAAATAAAATTAAAATCACACAAAAAGACATGAAAGATCATTGCAGCGACGGATGTAAACAGTTACTTGACATATATTCATAATTCGGCCGTCAGAGGAGACGTCTGCGTCTTATTCAGACGTTGAGATGAAAAGATCTTTATACTTGGGAGCGCCGACATACAGTATGTGGCATTTTGAGGAAATTGTAATCACAGAATAGTTTTGGATTCAACACACTGAAATGATGCGCAACTTTTCATGTGACGCTGAGAGAGCTCTGGTGGAGCCAGCCGCACATTAACAAAAACAAACCATCATCTTCCTACCACTTCCTGTTGTCTTCTTTGTCGTTCCTGCCAGTAGTAACATCCGGCTGTTAATCACGTGATTCCTGTGATGCGAACAAAAGTGTTTCCATTGCAGGTTTGCGTAATACATCTAATTCGATGAAGCTGAAAAAACACCTGATCCAGGACAAAAAAGATTTATCAAAAAATGTGTTGTTTTTTTTGCTTGTTTGTTTTTGTTTTTTTCAAAATTGCTGTGTTTTCATTAAGCAAATTTATTTCCATAATTTCAATTTGTGAGATGCTATGGTTAATGGAAATGCCGTTTTTGAAATGCTGTCATGATCTGACAAAAAAAAAAAAGTGAAACACTTTAGGGTGTGTGAATACTTTTTTCCCGTATTTTTAAATGTACATTTTCATGACTTTTCCGAAGAAATCTAAATTTTCTGTTGTTGGCTGACATATTAAAGAAAAACCTGGTCGTTACTGATTTGCTTCCAAAGGTGGATCAACAAATTATTAATACTTAAAATAATTCATAAGCTGTTAATACAAAACACTCAAAAATCTTGTTTTCCACCTTATAATAATAGGGTAGAACTTTGAGGAAAGAGACATTAATTTAACCCAATTTAGGATAATAGTGAAACATAACAGAATGTTGAAGAAGTGGAGCGCCGTGAATAGGGGTGGCATCCTACCACGCTGGATTTCTCCCGTATTTATTTCACAATATTTATAAAATCACTCTGCATGCATTGTTTTTGGATTTCACACACCTGTGGCCAATTATTTGAGCCAGTCACCAAATATTTCTGATCACACCATTGATCTCTCTTGCATATTTCTCCACATTGTTAGCTACGGAGTAGAATGTCGCTTTTGTTCCAACGGAGTGAAATTTAATTAAGCTTTCTGTCAATCCAAACAACGGGTTGTTTTGTTTCCACTCCTGCTGTCAAGATTGTAAAACCAGAGAGATAATAATGCAAATTCAAACAGAGGCGGCCATGCTGTTCATATGGTCAAATCAATTATTTACTTCCCGGGAGATGAGTGGTCCTTTAGATTCATTGTTTGCTCGCAGACTTGGTTCCTCCTAACGAAGACGGCTGTGTGTTTCACCGCGAGTGTCCTGGTTTTCAGTCGTGTAGCCAAACCGAATCGGAACCGCGCGTGAAGCCAGGTGACGTTTTATAGATGCAGCGTGGGTGACGGTATGTGCAGCGGCGCTGCCGGCCGGGTCTCGCTGTGCTCTCCAAGACGGAGGGAGAAAAGAAGACACAGATGCAGTGTGTTCGTGAACTCCTTCAGAGATCGTCTTTGTGCCCCTCGCCGTCAGCCGTTTAATTAAAGCCGAGCTCATAAAGCATAATCGGTGCGCTGGCGCACACCTTTGCCAGCGAGGGAGCGATGCTCAGAGCAGATGTTTGCTCCAAACCTTTCATCTCTACAGGATCTGTAGCTTTTTTTAAATGTTGTTTTGCAACACCACATTATTCTCCCAAGTCAATTTTTAACTCATTTTAGTTTCAGCGATGGCACAGCTATTTTTTTTTTTATTACTGTTGCTAACATAATTTAGCATGCTTTATTTTAGCAGTGATATACGACCACGGGCATTATTAAAGGGGCAGCATTGCCCCTTTAATAATGCTAATTATTAGCAGCTAATTATATCATGTATAATTAGCTTTTCTAAGCTTTACATCATGTTGTAATGTCATTCCCTCATCAAAAACATACCTGGAGTGTTGAATTTATTCTTTTATGTATGTTTGAGAAGTCCTTTGATCTCCCATGGCAAAACCTAGGTGCAAAACCTAGCCCCGCATTTGAGGGCAGCGAATCGCTACTGGCTCCCTCAGACTAGCCAACAGCAATTAGCAAACACCAGGTGAAATTGCTCATCAGCTGAGCTTATTATACGAGCTACGTCTTAGTGCAACGCTGATAAAAACGTTGTTAAAGGGTTAATAGAGGAGCCACGTTGTGATGACTTCCTGAAGACAGAGTTTTCAGGAGCTTCTTAAAGAGACAGAGGCCAAATTTCAAAGTGTTACGTTAGAAAGTCAAACTTCTTTTAAGCCATATTTGATATATACATAATTTTTTTTTATGACAACTAAAGGTAATATGTGATTGTGCTGTAAAATGGCACCTGGTGCCTGGAAAATACATAATACCGCCCCTTTAAACCAACTCAACGTTGTTTTGTTGCTAAATACAGTAAAACTTCTGCCTTTTTCTCATGATAGAGATGAAGACGAGTGGAAACGAACATTGAGTTTAACTATTATTACACAGCCATTATAATGAAGCTAACACAACTAGATTGTGAATTAATGCCCACAGTTTGGCAACATCCCTGGCTTTAAAATTCAACTGCCCAGTTTAATAAAAAAAGGACCATAGCGCAGGGCATTCTGGGTAAATATAACCAAAACAAACGCGAGAGTCTAGCGATAGCGGGAGAAATGACTCGTGGGACTTTTACCAAAGACAAAAGAGAAATCCTACAGCCACTAAAATCTGACGCTTCTCCCTTTTTTGTTTACATTTATTGAAGAAGGAAGTTGCGTTTATGTCTTCTTTGGAGGTTTTTGTGTTGTTTCCTCCAGTGATTCTTGGTGTAGCGCCACCACAGGCGAGGAAGGGAACAGCTTTTTTTTTCATCTGACAGTGCAGTGTGAAAGAGAACCGTACCAGCTGAAAATGTAACAGATGTTGCCATTTTGTTTGGTCCAATCAAACCGAGTCTACCAGACTATCAGGTGTGGAAACAACCTTAATCTGAGGTCAGACAATGTCGTGTTTTCCGTCCCGTTTTTATCTTTGCTGAGGATTAAGAAAGGTTTACCCGAAAACAAAGGTTCTCTTAAGTAAGATATATGAGCTGAGGAATAGAGAAAATGTAAAAGCAACATGACTCTTCTAATGGTGGTACAGAGCAGAAAGCTGAACTAAAACATGTCTGGTCTGAATTTACAAGATTTTATTTCATTTTTTTCCCCAAATTTGACCCCATAAAAAAATGTTTGAGCCAGGACGCAATCTTGATGTCTCTCCCTGAAGTTGGCATTTTATTCACTGGAGAAAAATTGCAAATACTCCACAGACGCTAGAAGCTGACAGTACGCTAATCCAAGAAGAAAAGCGCCTGAACTTTCCAGCTCTATTAAGCAAACTGCCTTCTTGGAAACAAAGGGGGAGAATATGGACAAATCTGTAGCTTTTTAATCAAAAGCAGCTTATTGGGAATGTTTTATTGGAGAGAGGGCAGCTCAAACTCATAAACCACTAAAACAGAACCAGAATGGGGCGCTTCCCACCGTGTTCCTCTGGCTTTCAGGCCGTCAAACGCTTTGAAAAAAAACAAAACAGGTCTTCTTAGCTTGACATCGTTCCACGAGACAAGATCTCAAATTCACCAGAATAATGAACTCATTGGAAATAGAATCTTCCTTGGATTCCTGTTTATTCCCTGCAAGTTTACATCCTCCAAACATCCTTCACTGAAACTTCAAAATCAATCTTTCCAGGTTCAAAAGTCAAAAACCAAGGATTTTCTCACGCTCTGTCATTCCTCTTGACTGGAGGTATGCGAGGAATTTCACCCAGACACTGTCCAGATTTTCACACTTAGCTATGACCTTTAGGTCGACTTATACGCATCTGCAACGCCCCAAAAGGAAAAAAAAGAGAGGTGGAGATGCATTCCAATACACAGGAAATCTTGCGTGCAACTTAACAACGTACTTAACATATTGACAAGATAAACCGAAACAATAGAAATCTAAATAGATGTATGCATTTCCCCCTAAATAATCAATATCATTTGAGAGCAAATCTAAAATGTTTTTAGGTAAAGTTGAGAAACTGCAGCACAAAAATAAAATTACATTTTATTTTATTTTTGTGAAACTAAATTTTTGATCTCATCATGCAAGTACAAATCGAATGCCAGTAGCAACTTGATGCAGAACAGAGAGATGTGCGTATCAAAGCCAAAAGACATTGTGAAGAGCTTGTCTGAAGCTGGTAAAATACTAATAAGGCTCACAAACCCAAGAGAGCTGAAGAAAGCATTTCTCCAAAAGCTGTATGAAAATCCAGATTACAGTTTGCAAATACACTTATTTAGAAAGATCTTAAAGGGAAGTATTATTTGTTTTCCAGGCACATGGTGCCATTTTATTGCACAACCAACAAACTATGTTAACTTGAGTTGTTGTAAAAGATGGTATACATATCAAATAATTAAAAAATATTTTCCTTAAAACTGGGGCTCTGTCTCTTTAAAAACTGGTCCTCTTTCTGAAACTGCGCCTCCAGGAAGTCATCGCAACATCATTCCTCTGTTAATCCTTCATTGCGCTGAGAAGTAGCTCATATAATGAGCTCAGCAGATCCACAGTTCTGCAGCTCCCAGTTGTTTGCTAATGGCTGCTGGCTAGTCTGAAGGAGTTGAGCGGGGCAGTCGCGGGGGGGCGGGCTGCTCTTTGAGGCAGATGCTTGGAAACTGCGGCTCCAAGGAGCAGCTAGATGCACCCAAGCGTTTTGCTCAGCTGAAAAACGCTTGGGTGGTTGCCATGGGAGATGAGAGGATTTCTCAAACACGCACGAAAGAATCGAGGCAACACTCCAGGTATGTTGTTGATGAGGGAATAACATTATAACGTGATGTAAAGCTACAAAGCAAAGTTAATTTTACATAATACTGCCCCTTTAATATTTAGGCGTTTGAGATCGACCAGCAAACTATTGTCAGAACTGAGTTTTCCGTTCTATGAAATTTAGGGTATATGTATTTATATTCCTGACGTGCTTCGGTACAACCTAGGTGACGTTCAAGCAGTTTATGTTTGATGATGTTTAACAACTATCATTTAATTTTCCCCTAAGGGTTGCATAATCCATTGGGTATCAATATTTTCAGGAATGAAGAAACAATCCCAGCTGGCAGATACACAGCAGATCTAAGAAGAACAAGAGGAAATCAATTTCATTTTTTTGCAGAGCATGCCTTTATCCCTACATCGTACGCAGATCCCAGCGTAATATCTCTGTGCCTCAGAGGGGGAGGAGAGACATTATCACCTTATTTGTGTTTTCATTTTCTATCCAGCTCGCGTTTTCCAATCAAACCGAAGAGATTTCGAGAGAGCAGGCTGGTTGTCTGGAGGTATATTAATGTTTTCGTTGGCAAAACTCTTCCACCGGAGGACAAAAATAAAACTTCACGATGAAACTTTTTCTCCAACTTCTAAGATCTCAAAATGTCGGCGGCAGGAAGCTGTCGCTGCTTTTAACACTAACCCCGTTTTGATGCGTTTCATTTCATTCACGGCAAGTACATCCCAGAGTTTAAAAATTTTAGATTTTATGAAAAAAATAAATAATTTCTGCATTAAATGGCTGCTAAGTCTGCCTGCATATCAGCCTCCAGCAGAGCTTCTGATCCCAAATGTCATGTTTTTGTAAGCCAGGGGAAAGATTGAAGCTTGACCTGATTTATGCAGGTTCTTTTTTTTTTTTTTTTTCAAAGATTACAGTCAATGTCATAAATTTACAGGTCCAAAAATTTGATTTATTATCAAACAGAAATTCCTCAGTGTGCTCCCTTTTGATGCTGCTCCCTAAGGTTTGGCTGTTTGACAAGAAAAGATAAAGAAAGTTTTGCCTTTAGCACAAAGGCAAAACTTGTTTTTATATGCTAATTTTTGAACAGAAGATCTGTGAAGTTATCAGTCATAGTTTCCTTTTGGTTGTAGGAAGATGTCAGCTTGTTTAAAAAAGAAGTTAAATCATCTGGAAGCAAGCGGTTTCAGCGGTTTCTTCATCCAAATGTCGGTCTCGATGTGGAGCTAGCTTGTTTGAGCCGCCAGGTTGCATCTCATTAGCTGGTTTGGTGGATTAGCTAATTCCACCTGAACAGTTTTCAAACACCTACAACTTATCGTTTTCGATTCTGTTGCCCAAGTGACGGAAAATCCAAGTTTTGTCCATTGAGGGAGCTAAATTTGAGATGTACTAAACTGCTAAAATTAGCTAAAACAGAACATAAGTTAAGGTGGTGATACAGCGGTGGCCTGAATCAACGTTAGCTTAAAATTTTAGCTGTTTTTAAAGCATAGACATTTTAATATTTACTACAGCATTGTATTTCACACAGTTTTCATTTGGAGTTATTTTAAGAAGCTAGTATCGGCTAACGCAAGCGGTCGTCCTCCTACCACTTCCTGTCTTCCCAAAACAAAAAGCGGGAAAAAAGAAGTGTTTCCATTTCATTTCACCACTTCCTCCTCGCGCAAAAAAACTTATCGAAAAAAACGTGAGCTCTGTTTCCGTTAAGCGAATTTATTGTCGTATTTTCAATTTGCGCAATTTTGCAGTGAAGAGAAGCTCTGCTTTCCAGAGTTGTCTTAGAAAACTTTTCGGTGTGTTAACGGTGTGTTTGTTGTGTTCTTTCAGAATATCAGAGTCCTTTTCAACATCCGCGTGGTGGGAGGATCCACGTTTCACAACTACCTGTCGCCTCAGGATGGGAGACCGCTGTACCACCCCGCCGTCGACAGGTGAGAGTTTCAAACCACACGATGCGCCGCGACTGTAGAGCTGGAGAGAGAGCAGTACGACCGGACATGCTCCCGGCATTTTGTCCAGCGTGTTTGACTTTAGTTTTCCGTTATCCTCCAGAGTGGATCTGAGCGACATGTAAATTATCAGCTGTGAAATCGCTGGGTGTTGATTATGCTTCCTCCTGAATCCGTGCTGCAACGTGCTCTCAATCCCCTCATGCTTTTTCTTTTTTTCTTTTTTTTTTTTTTTACAATTTTCCATAAAACATAAATGATTGTGGTGTAGTATTGTAATATTCTCTTTCCTTGAAGTTTCTGTTCACTGCGTAATATGCAAAAGATGCTTAATATTAAAAAAAATATGTGATTTGATTGTTTATAAGAAATTAAGCATTTTATTTGCATATGAAATGCTATGCATTGTTCAACTATTCATCAGAATACTCAGTAAATGTTCTCATATTTACTGAGTTTTCTCTCCAATCTGAAAGAAGTATAGTGTTTTAAACTACTACTACTCGTCCTGTGCTTGTTCAGTCAAAACCAAGACTAAGGTGAAAGGTCAGAAGGAAAAAATCTGATCATAATTCAGCACTGCAGTGACATAACCAAACGTTTTTTAAACTAACTGATTATATTACATGTAATACATTCAGTCTAAAGTGAAATTAGAATATCTTATCTCATTTGACAAAGTCTCTCTTTACATTTTCCAACCCCCCTCTGACTGTTTGCGTCTCCGCTGCGATTGTGAAATAAGTTGCAGCATCGCGTCGTTTCTGCACAAATGCAAATTTGTTGGTGATTTCTGGCGTCATCTTGAAAGAACTTCCATTTGTGCGGCTTAAGAAGAGTTCATTCACCCGCTGAATGGCGCTGATGGGAGCAGAAGCTTTCAGGGTCTTTTGAAATGCAAATGCGTCGCACGTGGTATCCTAGAAACTCGTGCGACGACTGAGCCCGAGACGCTGTCCCCGTGTAAACCCAAATACTGTGTTCTGAGAACGGAGAAAACCACTGGTGACGTTTTAGTCTACTTTGGTCTTTTTCTGCGGCGTTACCTGCTATAAAATGTGAATGTTGGAGATGTAATTTATGCCAGGGAGTCACTATTCCCCCAGTTAAAAATTCAAAAATAATATTATTGTGAATTCTTTCTCTTTTGCATACACAATAAATGAAATATAATATTCTACTGTTCAGTTATTTATACTTTTTAGGCTAATTACTTTCTATTTTGTTGGTTTACGAGATGTCTTTAGTGTATTTCAATCAATAAAAATGAGAATTTACTTCTCATTTTTGTATAGTAGTGTATTGAACATGTGTGACCAAATCTGTTTTGTTTTTTTAGTAAAACGTGGCTGAATGTTTGTCACAATAGGGGGAAAAAAGGCTAATACAGCAAAACTTATTTTTATGTTTATGAAAATTAAAATTTAAAATCTCATCTTAAAAAAAATTACTATTCAAAGTGCCACAAATGAAGCTGGCAAAAACAATAGATTGACCAAGTTGGTAAAAAATAAACTGCAGAAAAACTTCTTTGAAATGGTTCAGAAAGTGAAATTCAGAATTCTAAAAATAACGGAAAATAAATAACAAATTATGACGTCGCTCAGAGCATAGAATTAGACTGAATAGATCTGCCCTTATGGATCAGGCACATTGCCATTGTTACCCAATCCAGAATTTTTTCTCCATATTAGGACTGATGCAGATATTGATATCGTATCGGAGCATCTCTAGTTTCAGCTGGTGTCAGATAAACTGCTACGATGTCCATCCATTTATCCACGTTTCATCACTTCCTAGTTCTAGCTGGAGTCCCAAGAGGTTTGCTAAGTTTACTGAAACATGAATGAAGAGAAAAACAACAACTGCTATGAGTTTCCCAAGTCTTACTTAGAGCTTAGTTGGTATGTGCTGCTTATCTCAGTGTCACGTTTTCTTTAAAGGATGATTTAAGGTTTTCCGTCCGGAGATGGACCGGTGTTTGTTCGCTCTATTCAGATTGTCGCCTCCACTGACCAGCAGCTGCATATTTCAGTGCTTCCAGACTCTTGACTCGTGCCATTATTAAACATCCGTTGCATCACATAACACCATGGTGTCTTCACTCTGAATGTAGAGTACCTTCATGGATTATTTACAATTTCCCGCTATGGCATTCCGGTTTTCTTAATCTGAATTATGTTTTCTGAAAAACAAGTAGTGACTCTGTAACCAATTAAAAAATAAAAAATGGTACCAACTATTTTGAGTTTCTAGAATATTGTCAAACTGAATTGCGACAGAGAGTTTCTGGTTTCATAAATAACATAAACTGCAGTGCTGTACGCAGGTGGAATATTGTATTTAAGATGCTGGTTGTGTCACTGGAAAAGATATATGTGTGAGTGTTATGTATAGAAGGGATTTTAAATCCAATCAAGCTTTATTTCTGAAGCACTATGAAACACCCCCTACAGGACCAAAACATTGTATATTAACAATAGGCATTAAAAAATGAAAGGAAATAAAACCCTAAAATAATCCTGGGGTTGTAACTACAGAGTCGTTGCATTAAAACATCGTCTGTCTGTTTGTTTCTGTGTTTTTCAGTGCATGGTAATTGTTTTTAGTAACTCATTGTGCCTTTAATTGGCCCTAGAGGACATAAAGTTTGAGTTGAATACAAATGTGAAAATCAGATGGATAAAACAGGTGTAGAAGCAGCCATGCAATAAAAACATTAACGTGGAAGGAAAAGTCAGAGCAGATAGACGAGTTTTAAAGCTGCAGTATGTGACTTTTTAAATTAAAGAAAACCTTTTTTTTCCTTAAATTCTCATTATGTTATGCCAGTATAGTATAAGACCGATAATATGTGGAAAAAAAAAATCATGCTCCTCTGCCCTGTACTAAATGCAGAAATTCCCCACTCAGTCAGAAACAACCAATCAGAGCCGGGAGGCGGGTTTCAGTGCTGTCAATCATGCTCATGCTACAGCAAAACAATATAGCCAGTTAGCATAGCAATAAATGACAGCGGATAAGCGGTTTTCCTGGAACACTAAGTTGCTTTGCCACTGCTAGCTCATTTAGCAGTGTGTTCATGAGGTGATTGGCAGCGCTGAGACACTCCTCCTGGCTCTGACTGGTTGTTTTTAGCCTGGAGTGGTGCATTAATTCAGGAGCACAGCGAGGAGGCGTAGAAGATCGATCTTTTCACAGATTATCTGTCTCGTATGATAACAGTTTTAACAAATATAGAAAATAATAACAGATTTTCTGTAAAAGTTACATACTGCAGCTTTAAGAGGTCATTTAAAAACAGATGGAGAAGAAACCATTAAGGGTCGTTCTACATCTTATACTGTTAGAACATTTTGTCAAACCTCTGATTCAGTGTTGTCAGATCTTAAAACCAGATTAGAAACCCTCTAAAAAAAATATTCTGGCCATTAATTGAAAATGGAGCCACATTTCTCCTAAGGATTTTAGAAAGGAAAGATTGGCATTTTAATGTGCAAAGATGTGTGGGATCTGTAGCTGTTTTTTAGAGGTAGGCTAACTGCATGGTGACACCTGAGAGGAAAAAAAAAAGACTAAAATGTTCTAAAGTGGAGAAAAATTCTTTAAAAATATCAAAGAAGCAGCAGCAGAACCGGCAGATTTTAAACGAGCAACAATCTTTGGTTAAAACGGACCAAGTCACAGGCCTGGAGTGGACAAAAAGTCATTCACATCTGACAACCTGAGTCCCGTCAATCAGTCAGAACCTGGAAGAAAAGAAATGTCACTGGTAGTTGTCTATTTTTGTCAAATAATTTGTTATTATCATTGTTATTCTTGGCTAAATATGCATTATTTACATTGAGTTTGCGGCTAACGGAGGTGACGGATCCCTCTTGCTTCTAACTGAACATTTTTCCAATTCTTTTCTCGTTTTTATATCAACGTATTCTGGTCCAGAATATAGAGCTGTAACATTACTGACACCTAGTGGTTAGAGAGCTTTAATGCATTACAGAGCCTTTCACCAATTTACAAAAAGATCTCAATAGTTTCAGGCTCCTAATAATTTATTCAAACGTTTTTTTTCCCCTCCAGGATGGAATAATAATTATAGAAACAATTCAAATACATTTTGGAAACATGAACTGAGTGGATAGGTGTGAATTTATTGTGTCGTTATTTTTTTCTAATACACAAATATAAACATACATTTCCACTAATAATAAGTTAAACGTCATAAACAAGTTAGACTTCAACCTGATACCTTTTATAGTATGAAATAGTAATTTTTATTATTATTGTTTTCATTTTGAGAATAAAGTCATAGCATTGCAAGAATAAAGTTGGTCTGGGATACTGAATGTCAGACCGACCTGTGTTTCCCTGGAACAAAAGCCAAAATCTGTTAACAACGATTGATTAACAACTGAACTGTTTCCTTTGTCCATTAGGGCCCTGAAGCTGTGCGGTTCTGGAGGGCCTCCTCACGTGAAGCTCATCATCGAGTGGGAGCACAGAGTCAAAGACTGGTCAGTGTGTTCCTCTGTCCCTCTGTGGCGCCTCGTTGCATCGGTTTCTCTGACGTTTTTTGTTCTTGTTGTTATTGTTGTGGTTGTTGCCGGGTGCCAGCCTGTTCGGTAACATTCACGAAGAAGTGGTGAAGGACGGAGACAGCGTACGAAACCTGCAGCAGCAGCACGTCCAGCAGTTCAGCTGCACCTTGGACGAGTGCTTCCAGCTCTACACCAAAGAGGAACAGGTGGAACTGGATTTAAAAGACACTCCGCTGCAAAAACACTACATCTTACACAAGTTTTTTCCTGTCCAGTTCCTAGTGTAAATGTTGTACTTCACTGAAAATAAGACGAAACTGACATAAAAGTAACTTTTCAGCAAAATGTAGGCGCTAGTTTCAAGTCAACAATTCCTTAATATTGATGAAAAAGTGTTAGCTTTTCTCACTGGGAGATTATTTCACTTATAACAAGACATTTTTATGATGTTATACACTTAACGTGTATGTAAAACTTAATGTGTACATAGTATATGCATATAAAGCCTAATGTGACCTATATTTTACTCTCTTGAAAAAAATATTTTTCCAGTGCAAATATGTTAGTACACTTGAAATAATAATACTATTAATACTAACTTAGAAGTAATTTTTCAGCTTGTTTTAGGTCAATAATTCCTTAATATTGATTTTAAATATCTACTGGTTCCACTGGCATTTTTTTTACTTATAAATGGGAAAAAATGTCTGTCATAATTGAAAAAAATTGCTAGTGGAACTGGTAGTTGTTTTTTTTTTTTATCAATATTTAGGAATTATTGAACAAAACCAAGTCTATATCTTACTGAAAAGTTATGTGTAAGTTAGTTTTGTTTCATTTAAAATGTAGTAAGATATTTCCTCTAGACTTACTTGGTAAGATTTTGTGTTTTTGCAGTGTGTTTTTTGTTTTCCTTCTGCTTTACAATTACACACTGTCTCCTGAAATAAACATTACAATTTATGACTGACTTGATGAAATGTTCAATTGGAATGAGCAATTCTGCCAAGCATCGGCCTCCTGTGGATTTACTCCATCCAACTTCGTGATTTTGTTCTCTCTCTTCGTCTTTCCGTGCCTTTCCTTCGATCAGCTCGCCCCAGATGACGCCTGGAAGTGTCCGTACTGCAAGCAGCTGCAGCAGGGCATGGTGAAGATGAGTCTGTGGACCCTGCCGGACATCCTCATCCTCCACCTGAAGCGCTTCAGGCAGGTGGGCGAGCGGCGGAACAAGCTCACCACCTTCGTGCATTTCCCCCTGGCGGGACTGGACATGACGCCCCACATGGTGAGCCGCAACAACGGCCCCCACCAGGGCCCCCTTCAGGCGGGCTGGAAGCACTGCAGGCGGCCGGACCTGGCGCCTCCAGACTTCCTGTACGATCTCTACGCCGTCTGTAACCACCATGGAGGGATGCACGGTGGTCACTACACAGGTCTGGATTCCTTCTAGGGCTGAAACGATTAATCATGATTAATCGGATTAATCATGATTACCTGCCTTTTTTTGAGTTTGTATATTACAGTTGACAATTAATCGATTACTAAATTAGTTTACAATTATTTGTAAACCATTAATCATGATTAATCATATTAATCATGATTAATGGCATTAATCCTGATAAATCTGATTAATGATGATCATTGGTATTAATCACGATTAATGGTATTAATCATGATTAATTGAATTATCACGATTTTCTAGCTTTTTTGAGTTCGTAACTCCAGTTGATGATTAATTGATAACTAAATTAATTAACGATTATTTCAAGAGTTTGTTGTATTAAACATGATTAATGGCAATAATCGTAATACTCATGATTAATCATTGAAATAATCGTCAACTAATTTAGTAATCAATTAATCGTCAAACTCAAAAAAGGAGAATATGTGCATTTAAGATGAAAAACCTTCTTTGTCTGTAAATATGTTTAACCCAGATCTCCTCAAGTGTCATAGTTTTAGCTTCATGCTTTTCAGGTTGCATTTGAGGCAATAAAATGTTGTTATATTATTTCTTTAAATGAGGGATTTACTTATTTGTTTATTTTCATCTTATAATTTAAATCTAGTATATAAAAGAAGCTTAAGTGGTAAAATGAAAATTCTGCTGAATTTTAGCTGTGTTCTTCAAATTAATCGATTCATCGTCAGAATAATTGATTACCAAAAATAATTATCTATATCCTACTTTCCCGTTGCTTTAATTGCAGCCTTTTGTCGAAACTCAGTCGACGGTCAGTGGTACAGTTACGACGACAGCACCGTGGAGCCTGTCCCGGAGGCCGAGGTGTGCACACGAGGAGCTTACATCCTCTTCTACCAGAAAAGAAGCACCATCCCTCCCTGGTCTGCCAGTTCTTCCCTCACTGGTTTGTCCTTCTTCTCAGTAGTTTTGTTGTTTGTTTGTTTTTTCATGTGAAATATATGCAAAAAAAATAATAATAATTTGGTGTTTCTGGTCAGGTTCCACCAGTTCATCCACCTCTGACCACTGGCTGGTCCGGCTGAACGGGGGAAGCAGCAGCAGCGGCAGCGTGGTCTCGGGGGTTCCCAGTCCGGCTCTTTTGGAACCTGGATTTGCTCCGGAGTCTCCTGAGTTGCCGGTTTTTGGAGACGAACCCAACAGAGGAGTAGAAGGAAGTGAGTATTTGTATTAAAAAGAGTGAAAACTGCCTACCCTAATTTATGTTGATGCGGTTTCACCGTTTAGGTGTTTAGGTGTTGGATGTGAACTCATCCAAAACCTTAAACCACATTTGGAAAAATTTGGTAGCTTTGGCAGTCCAGCTAAACTCAAAACACTCAGAATAAAATTACCTCATCTGCGCCAAATTGTAACAATGCTTATCGAGTTACAGTGCAGAAATATTTTTAGTCCCTAAACTTTCCTTTGGGTTTTTTAGTGGGTTTTTATGTGACTCGCCAGCACAAAATCGTGAATTTTATTGTACTGTTCCATCAAGATTTCCTGATTGTTCTTGATTTTATTTATTTATTTTTGCATTAAAATCACTGATGTTCTTTTGCTACTCACAATATTTTTCCCCAGTAAATCCATTTAGAAATCTACATATGGAAGAAACAAGATGAAAGAAAAAATTACATGAAGACAGATTGGACACACGCATTTTTATTCTCTAAATAACTTAAATATCTCGATTTTTGTTACTTGTCATGTCAGTGGCGGACTGTAATAAAATATAGAAGAAGTAAGAAACACTGCCACCTGCAGGTCGGAGTTAGCAATCACATAAACCCAATGTTTTTGACCATTCTTGTGGAAAATTAGCAATAAACTCCGTCATACATGGGATCTGTTGATTGAGTTGTGCATTTTTATTCGGCTCCGCTGTTATTTGAAGGACCAGATTTTAGTTTAAGTATTTTGTAGTTGTCTAATAGTATGGGTTAGACAACTCTCTAGCATCTAACAACTTTTTTTTTAAGGATTAGCCTATATTTAGCTCATCATCAACTCCGACCAGCATCCACAGAATGTGTATGTAATGTTTCATGGTGGTGTGTTCAAGGTGAAGAGCAGTGTTAGCGTTCTGCCACACTTAACATTTCGCATGTAGACCCATTTTTATTCCAGTTTTGACCTACTTTGTAGAAGTGTATTTCATAAAATCATGGGAATACCTCTGCAAAGGACTGTAAGTGGTTAAATAATTTGAGTATATCAGATTTTGGTGAGCGCATACCTGACATTTAGTGTGTTTTTCTAGATGGCTCCAATCAGATGATGCGAGGTACCAAGGTTAGGAGCTTAAGCATGAGGTCACCTGCCAAACCCAAGGAAGCCCTGAACAAAGTTCTTCCACTGCGTTGGTCTTTTGGGTCCAAAGACCGCATCAAGCACCCGGCACAAGTCCAGTCTGGAGAGCTGGTGGAGTACCTGGAGTCTGGACGCCGGCCCAGATGCACCAAAGACCCTATCATCACACTGGTGGCCACTCCGCCACAGAGGAGAGTCCTTGACGTGGGACAGGACTGCAGCTCACCCAGCGGCAGCAGTCTCAGCTGTACGGACAGACTCAGCTGTGACGCTTGTTACTCTCCCAAAATCCCAGAGGGGCAAAGGCGAGCCTGTCTGGAAAGAAACGTGGGCCAAGGATCTGATAACGACGGAAACCTCCGTTCAAGAGATGATGATGGTTTGAGGCAAGGATCTTTAACTAAGAGACTGAGAACTGACCAGGTCAGGGCTCTGGACTTCCACCTGCAGAGAGGGGGCATTCTGGGTGGCCATATAAGCCACAGCGCTCCTCCGAGCAGAGAGTCTACGCTTAGAAGAACCACCGTTCAGGCGACTGGCCTCACCAGGGCCCAAAAAGACTTATCACAGATGATGGAAGGCAGGAGGAACCCAACAGGAGATGAGGGTCAGAGCCAAGAAAATCTCTTGTCGTTTTTCAAGCCGGTTTTGATGAACCAAGACATTCCTAGGTCCCCAGGCAAGGAACAAGTGAGACAAATGAATGGCCACGAACATCTAGGAAAACTGGCGAGCAGTAATTTAGCCAAGCTGTCGCTTTCCAACGGGACTCTTCCAGCACCAGGCAGCAGCGTTCCCACCTGCGACGGCCACAGCTGCAAAGCCCACCCGGTCAATGGAAAAGCTGTTAATCAGGAGCCTGTGGACATCCAGCGGGCTCACAGCTCCACCAACATCCAGACCAAGCTGGATTTCACGTTTCGCAGATGTGCCTCCCTCCAGAGGAACGGGGAGGTGGGGATCCCTCAGGCGCACCGTGTCCTGCTGTCGGACAAGCCTGGCTACTCCACGCTGCAGCGGACGCGGTACAGCACCACCTCCCTGGGTAGGCAAAGAGGTCTCCATGAACGCTGGCAAAGATGTGTGGAAAGCCTTCTAGTAGATTCCTATTTAGTAATCTCACACTGAGAAACGAAGAAGAAGTCAGTGATTAATTTGAGTGGATTTATTCTGTGGGGGGACAAAATTGTTGACACCCCTGCTGTTAATAGAGCAGCAGTGGCTAAGCTGGTATGGAGTTCGTTGTGTTGTAGATGGGTTGCAGGTTTGAATCCCTGCCGTCTCTTTTTACCGTTGTGACACCGTCTTCGCCCCAGGATAGCTGTGGCTACAATGTGGCTTACCACCATCTACATGTCAATTATAAAACCTTGTCGATATTTAGGTAATGTCTAAAAAACAGTTTCACAATTGCCATGTTTCCGTTAAATAAGAAACGCAACTTAAGTCTCACTTGTATAAGCCTGTTAACGCGACAAGTCATTTAAAAACCTTCTCCTCCTATGACTTCCTGTTGCCTCCTTCGTCTCTTCCGCCAGTAGTAACAAATGGTTGTCGATCGCATGACCCGGTTGATGTGAAAAAAGTTTTTTCCATTGCAGTTTTTGTGAAATGCTCCAATTTTGGCCAAAAAATCCACGTCATCATAGTCCAAAACACTTTTCATTGAAAAACGTGAAGTTTTTTCAAAATTGGTACGTTTCCATTAAGTGTATTTATTTTTGAAATTCCAGTTTGTGCAATTTTAAGGTCTATAGAAAAGCAGCTAATGTGGATATAAATTGGTGAATGATTGATTGTAGTATAAAGAAGCTTTGGAGTCCTCAGACTTGAGAAACCACCATGGCAACAGGATAATATTATTTTCTATTGCATTTGGGTTATAGAAACAAATGAGCGACATGTATGGGTATATGACTGACATGTTCCAAATGTGTATGTAGGTTAAATGTTTTTCCCCTCTCTTACCATCCTGCCCACTGTGTGTGTTAGCAGGATAGATATGGGTCGTCTTTCATCGTATTAGCCTTTAGCTTAAAGAGTAAGACCTCTGAGTAATATCATATTTATTGTAAGGCCTTTTTACACATCTTTACTAACAGATTTGCCTGCATCTATTTAATTTTCATTGTGACATTTATGAAACTTATGATTGGGTTTGTTTTTTTTTCCTACACAAGTGCCCATGTGACAGCCAAGAATGACGGCCAAACAAAAGGACCTCTCACCTGGCACCCAGAGAAGCACCCCCTGCTGGAGGCATTGCTTACAGCAAACGACATCTCTATTTTTTTTTTTAATTTAATCTTTTTATTGTACTGTTTTAGGTTCTTACCTGTGTGTGTCTTAAACTAAATCTATGCAGTTTTAAAAAAAAAATCTGAGGGAAATTACTAGTTTTTTTCTCCTCCTCCACTCACTCTTTTCTCACACTGTTTACTGATTTTTTCTTTATTTTGTACTGTCTGTTTGAGTTAATTGTCAACATTTGGGAAAATGAGAGCGATTTGTGAATGCGCTACGCTTGAACTTCCACGCGAACTCTCAGGAACGCAGGAAGTTGTTTTTGGATGAGCGCGGTTTGTATCGACGTATAAGAAAGAAATATTTGCTCTACTAATGGGCCGGCTTATTAAAAGACTACAAAAAAGTACTAACACTGGCCTAAAAATTAAAACACTGGACAAAAATAGTTTGCTGTTATAGAGTCCACTTTTAAAATGATTTATTTATCAAATTAATGTATATATATATATATATATATATTATTAATGTACTTCTTTAAATGATTTTCTTTTTTTAACAGGCGACTAACCTGTCGGATGGCATATGGAGGCAGTGGCACATGCTATTTTTTAAGCGTTTGATACATGAAGATGTGGAAAATTATCCCATAAGCCGGTCTTCCTGACTTTTGATGTTTTGTGGACGGATCCAGCAAGAATTTGTGCTTTAGAAATTATTATATCAGAAACCAGCAAATATAAAAGGAAAAACAAAAACAAAGAAAGAGAATCGTCTCGCATACATCTGCCCCCTTTACTGATATGATGCAACTTTTTCACATTTTGTCACCTTTCATTGGAATTTTATGTGCTGGACCAACATAAAGGAGTGTCTTAGGTTTAAATCTTACCACAGTATCTCGGTTGTGTTTATGTCTGGACTTTAACTGGGCCGTTCTAACACAGGAATGTCAATCTAAATAACTCCAAAGAACATCATAGTCCAAAACTATTCATACACCTGGTGGATTTAGGTTCAAAGTGATCTTTTTTTTTTTCCTTCCGACCGGAAAAGAAGGCAGAATCCTGACTTGAATCTGATACCGACATGTGAGGGGAGTTAAGATTAGGGTGATGGCAGGGAGGACTTCCAGCTTTGAAGACTTGGAGGTCATCACCAAATCCTGGGGGAAAAGATGCAAAAAAGCTGCTCCGCAATCATTTGAAGGGCTTAAATCCTATAATACTAATAAAAAACATTTTTTATTGTTTATTTGGAAAGCAAAAAAATAAATAAATAAATAAGAAGCCCCTTTTTTTTAATGAAATGTAAATAAAAGCGCCCATTTTACATTGTGTTCTTATCTTTTAACAAGTGTAACCCATTTTCTGTTCCACTTCACTTTATGCTGCTCTCTCATATAAAGTCCTTTAAAAAACGTCTACAATGTGACACAATGTGGAAAAGTTCCGGGGTGTGAATGCTTTTGCGTAATGTCCCATAAGTTGGTGCGATGATAGGAAAATAAACACACACTCATACAAAACTCATTACGAAGGCTCCCAGCGTAATCTCCATAAATATGCAAATAGATAAGAGACTCCCAGACAACCTGCAGAGCAATAAGTGAGAGATTTAATATTCAAACCCAGTTGTAAGGATGTAAATGTGTGAAGTTCAGTGAAATTCTGATTGTTTCTTACAAAAATCACAAAGGACTGGATCCAGGAGCGGCTTTTGGAGGAGCTTTTTTTGTTTGTTTTTCTGTTTGTGATTGAAAGAGGGAATTATTCCGTGCGCACAAATTCATTCCGCAGCCGTAAAAGCGGGTAATCATGGTTCATCGGATTCTCATCGCTTGTTGAGGGGGAGTTGTCAGTTAAGCAGCTGCATTTGTAATGCACATCGTTCACAGTCTTCCGTCATAAATATTCTGTGTCTGTCAGCTTTTTGTCTGTCAGGAGTGAAACTCAAAGGGAGTATAACCTCGGTTTTGATTCATTTTCAATTTTTGTTATTTTACTTGCTTTCTGAGCTTTTGTTTGCCTCCGAGGAGTATTAGTGAGCGTCTTTGGCTGTTTGCAACAGACGCTTTAGCAACAGTGCGAAAAAGGAAGGACACGATGAGACATTATTTCGGAAATTTGGTTAGATTATATTTTAGTAACCTTTTTGGATAAAAAAAAAAAGTCTACATTTTTGTACCTGATTTGTAACTGTGCGATTAAAGTACCAGACTAAAACTGTATGTTTCACATGACTTCATATGGTCAGAATGTTACATGGAGGAAAGTGGGTTTAAATTTGGACACCTGCACACACAACTGTTTGTGTTGGACTGTCCATTGTGTGTGCCGTAATGCAAGTTTTAACGATTGCAAATTAAACACAGCCTTTCTCACAAATGTCTTCCGTGTAAGGTGTGATTTATGACGCATGCTAATGTTTTGAGTGTGAGCACAGAGTTCTATGCAGCAAATATCTCTGGACCAAATGCGAACAACCAATTTTTCTAATTCTACCCAAAACGATCACAACTGGTATTGCCCAATTTCAGCAACAGAAACTGCCTATTTTTTTCATTTTTCTGACTTTATACAACAGCTGTGGTTTTTCAAACTGGTGGTTGGTTGTCTTTAGTGGCAGTCAGAAGAGATTTTTGGACAATTATTTGTGGGGTAAGTTCAAATAAACTGTGATGTAGAGCAATGAAGAACCAACAGCCCAAAGGATTCACAAGAAACTTTGTGAAAGAGACGTACAGCGAAGAAACTGAAAGTAAAGCAGGAATATGTTGGTATACTGAAGCAACTTATCCCCCGCTTCAGTCAGAACTCGAATATGGAAATGACATCAAACCCACCGTAGCCATTTTCCAGATCCAAATTCAAAAATCAGTAGCATTGGTTTGTTGCTTTGCTAAGAGGCTAAGCTAATTTCTATTAACAACAAGCTACTAATCTTTCATTTCTCTCCATTTTGTACATTCAAACATGAGCAAGTACTCACTAAAGGAGATTCTATTGGACTGTGGGTGTGTGTGTGTGTGTGTGTGTAAAACACCTATTAAGATCAAATCCAACAGGACTTTTTTTTTAAGGTTATTTTCTGGGTTTTTGTTTTGTTAGTAACATCTTTCCAGTTTATAACTCCAAATTTGGGTTCCCTTCTGCCATGCAGTTCTAAAAGCCACAATAATATATATATATATATATATATATATATATATA
>CAEFZY010057769.1:0-10301 GCA_903066815.1 Brachyrhaphis roseni
TACGTCCTGCTGTCGGACCTGGACCGGTTCCGTTACGTCCTGCTGTCGGACCTGGACCGGTTCCGTTACGTCCTGCTGTCGGACCGGTTCCGTTAAACGGGTCAGAGCTTCCCGTCGTTGACCTCAGATCAAACCCGCTCTGCTCATTCGGGCTTTTCCACTTCAGCCTTTGATGAAGAATCCAAACAGCTGATCCCGGCGCTCCTAGAGAAACGCTGTGGCTCTGATGAATTCCCATTAATGCGGCAGAGGTCAGAGGTCGCAGCAGGACGCCGCTGCGGCATGTGTTGTGGATTTTCAGGAAGCAGCTGAGTGCTGATTTATCTCCACCTGCTCCGGGACATGTGGGGCGTTTGTCTGCTCAGGAGCATGAATCAAACGCACCTCCAGTCTGGGTCGGAGCGGGTCGGTCCGGTCGGTTGTTACTACACTAAACAAACATAGTATTTTGAAGATGCTAAGGCTAAAATGCTAACTGTAAACATTAGTTCTGCTAATGCTAAAGCGCTATACCAATATAGTACTTTGTGGAAGCTATGGCTCTCGTCCTAACCATAAAATTTACCACGCTAACGCTAAGGTGCTACACCAACATCATACTTAGAGGAAGCTAAAGCTAAAGCGCTAACCATAAACATTAGTTCCACTAATGCTAAAGCCCTAGTAATCAGGGAAAGCTAATGCTAAGTGCTAGCCTCAGTCATGTTGATCCCCACCGTGTGTCGATGACAATGTGTCCTACAACAGATTCACCCCCTTCAAAATAAGAGCATGAATATAAACGTTTAGCTACTCTGAGTTCTTAACAGTTGATAAAACTTCAGCACAAATGTTGAACTTTATTTAACTGAAAGTTTTGTTCATATTTGTAATGAAAATGCAGCTAAAAACCCAAAGCACTGGGATTTTATTTGATCTTCTCCTGACTGATACCTTTCTGCCGTTTCTGATTGTCTCTGACTGGAAAACCCTGAACATCTGATCGCAGTTTGTTTCTGCGTATTGAAGCCACAGTGAATGTTTGGAAATGATTTGGTCCGTTTTCTCAGTAGTGAAATCTTCCCAGGATGAGTGAAACTCTATAGAGCCGCTGTAGATCTAGATGCTCCAGAGATGCAGTGAAACGGATGTGAAGTGAGTCTTCATGTTGAGTGTGATCCGGTTGGAGCTCCTCAGCAGGTGAGCTCGGCCTCCTGCTGAGTGGTTAAACCTTCAGAGTTAATGAAGAACAGCTGCAGCGGCCTATTAAAGGCCGATAAAATCACACACTGACCCACAACGCGCCTCCTGCGTGTGCCGGCCTGAAGTGACCCCCGGCTGACCTTGACCTGGCTCGCTCTGTTTCAGGGTCTCATGGAGGAGCTCTAGTCAGCGCGCCTGATGCTCCTCTTCATTTAGGGGAATAAAACATTTAAAGGTGATTTTATTCCAGAAATCTGTTTTCTGGAACTTTTCTGTCATTTTTCATGATTTTCTGATTTTCTCTCCTGATCTTCAGCTTTCAACTCGTTTATATTTAGCCTGAAGTTTCTCCTCTGGTCTCGTGTTGGATTCACTCTCAACCTCCTGCAGTTTATTTAGGATCAGTCAGGGGTGTTCAAAGTGTGGCTCGGGGGCCATTTGTGGCCCTCGGAATGAGTTTGTGTGGCCCCTGACTACAGTTTAGAAATGGTGCAAATTTTACCCTGCGGTAAATAAAACCTTTTGTTTCTTAGTGAGCATCAGCTGCCAGATGAGCTCAGATTGTCTCGAGTCTTAACATGTTAAACATTTTAACCCAATGAATTGTTTTTTCTTTTATTACATAAGTTTCATCTGGAACCTTTTATTTGTGCGTTTCTGGTAGGACTTTAAATCTGACGTACAGGAAACATCCGCTAACAGCAAAGCTGCTTCTTGGCTCTCATGACTATTTATCCAATAATTTAACAGCAAAAACTGTTTTTGATCAGAAAATGTATCTTATTTTGTCGGTACATAGTTTATGATTAATTCATTGAAATTAACTTAATTATCGTAGAGCAGAGAAATTTCCACCATCACCCAAAACAACTAAAGCTTTTAAAAAGAAAACACTTTTTAAAGCTGTTTATGTTGTTTTCTTTAATATTTTTAAACATATATTTCGTCCAGGAAGCAGTTTTTAATTTAAATGTTTTTTTATTTTAAATGTTGACAGAAATATGATTAATGTTGGTGTTAAAATTCACTTTAAGAAAAAAAGCTTTTCCAAGTTTGGCTGTAACTTTTTAAATCAAGTAATCGGTGAAGTAACTAACATTTCAAAGGATTAACCAAAAGTCGGTAGTCGGATTGCATTTCCACGGTTACTATGGCAACAGTGGACGTGATGAACCCGGATGCATCAGACCGGGTTTAAATCAGATATCGGTATCGGCCCAGATGTTCTGATCGGTGCGTCCGCCATGTTTCCATCTGACCCAGACCTCCAGAACCAGAAGGTTCTGCTGCGGTTCAGAACCGGTCTGCCTCTGAACCATCGGGTCAGGAGGATCGGTTCTGTTCAGAGAAACAATCATTCACAACATCCAGCCTGTTTATCGCCGTGGCGATCAGCTTAACAGGTTTCCTATTGATTCTGCCTGTCTCCTCTCACACACACACACACACACACACACACACACACACACTGCGACCCAGTTCCAGCCCGCCTGTCTCCTCTGTTCTGCTCTCCGTCTCAGCGCCGCGCCTCCTGCTGCTCTCGGGTCGCTCCCTCCTGGCTGAGCGGGTCACTTCCTATTAGGACCGGGTTCTGCTTCAGCACGTCTGATTGGCCGGTTCGGGCGCCATGGCGATGAGCCCCACAGCTCCTCCCACATGTTGGGACGCACCGAACCACAAACCATCAGGTTTTAATGAGGCAGAGGGAAACGTTTATCCAAAGAGAGCGACTCCAGGTTGTGCACTGTAGCTAATCTGAAAAGTGTGGAGTGCTTTTTCCCCTCTCCATCCCATAATATGGCTGTCTGGATGTTCAGGGAGGTGAAGCTTCGCCTCAGCTTTTCCTCCAGGACTGATGGGGATTTACCTGTCCCACAGCATGATGCTGCCACCACCGTGTTTAGCCATAGGGATTCTGCTTCTACTCATCAGAAAGTGCTGCATGACTTCATCTGTGACAAAATGGTTTCCAGTTTGCTAAGAGAAATAATCTGCCAGTGGAACTGAAACATTTAAAGAATTATTGAATTAACTTTTATTTCTAAAAAATGTTTTTAATTTAGTTTTTGAGTGCAATGAGACATTTGCTCTAGAAACTAAACCAGAAATGTTCTGGAAGGTTTTGTTTTTAGTGTATCGGACCTCGATGTTAAAACCCAAACTGGTTCTGTTCTGGACGATTTCCTGGTTTCACTTCCTCAGAGCGTCCAGCAAAACCACGGCGCTGCAGTTTGGACCCGTTCTGAGTCGGTTCTGTTGTAAGGACCTACACAGGCTCAGGCTCTCCTGATCCGGTCCAGAACCTGTGAACCGGATCCAAACGGTCCCTCTGTTTCTGTGTGCTGCAGGTTTTTCTGCTGCGTATCGCCGTGGAAACGCTTCATCCCCATCGTGCGTCTAATTTTATCCTCCTGTCCTCGATGCTCTGAGAATAAAAACTGTTTTTCTGCCTTCATTCTGTGGAAGGACGAGTTTCCAGAACCGACGAACCGGATCAGAACCAGATGATCCTGCTTCATGCTGCAAATTTCTGCCAAAACCTCAAAAACATTTTCAAAAGGCAGAAATTTGACTTTTCAAACTGAGAAATTTCAAGGTTTTTCTAGAAAATTTCAGATAAAAATAATAATAATTTAAGATATACTGATATTTATTCCAGTTTATCATTGTTCAAATCAAGATGATTCAACATGAAATAAACATTTTGAAAGCAAAGTTTATTTTTGTTAAAAATAAAAAATTGCACTGCATGTAAAGAAAAATCCAATTAGAAACATTAAAAATTTAAAAATCTAAAGATGCAGAAAGAGAAATATTTAAATGAGTAACAAAAACCCCCAAATGTTTGAGCTTCATTTAGATACAAATCATAAAATCTAGAAAAAAATCTACTGGGTGGAAACAGTTTGACTTTTTAATTTTATTCATCAGAATTGATATTTATCATGTTTAAGGTTCTGATGAATCCTCAGCTGACGGATCCGACCTGCTGGTTCCGGTCACTGAGACTCTTCCAGGAGTCAAACATGTAGCGATGATGTGAATGAAGCTCTTCCTCCTCCTCCTCTTCCTCTGTCTGCAGAACTGGAGCAGAACGGTTCAACGGTAACGAAGCTAAAACGAGCCGCTAGTCTGACCTGCTTTAGAGCTAAATTAAAACGAACCTGAATATTGATGCCTAATGAAGGCAGGAAGGTGTGTGTGTGGGTGTGTGTATGGATCTGTGTGTGTGTGTGATGACGAGGCTTAAGGCCGGCCTGAATACTCACCAGAACCTGGAGCCGGGTCAGAGTTCAGGTGGATTCAAATCTGTCCAAACAAAATTATTATTATTATTTTTTATCTGAATCAGGAATGAAACCCGTCCTGATTGGACCTCCGGATCTCCACCATCAGAACCGCCGTCCAGAGGTCAACCGGGTCACAGGAACTTGGACTTTCCTGATTCTGTTGTCATTTGGATCACTGATCCAGTTCATCCTCACACAGAGTATTTGTCTTCCTGTTTTCTGACCAATCAGAGAGACACGCCCACTCTCCCAGTAGGCTTGGTTCTGACTGGTTCTGGAGAAACTGGACCTGTTTAACCTGTCGGACCGCCTGTGATTCTGCTTCCTGTGTGAGGGGAGTAGTAACGCTGCGACTCCCCAGAAACGGCAGTAATCACCGTAGCAACGAGCACTGTAGCGTTAGCTGCTAGCTGTTAGCTGCTAGCTGTTAGCGCAGCTGAAAGGAGGAAGCTGATGGAGTGTTTGTTCTTTTGGGTCGGTTCTGGTCGGGTTGAGGCCCAAAGCAGCGGGACACACCTGTCATCAAGGTGTGTGTTGGAGACCAGAAATAAACACACTTAGCTTTGTCCCTGCATGGAGTCACTGATACATAACTCTGAGTGTGTGTGTGTGTGTGTGTGTGTGTGTGTGTGTGTGTGTGTGTGTGTGTGTGTGTGTGTGTGTGTGTGCAGAAGATGGGACGTCTCTCACTCCACAGGCTGGTAATTTCCTCTGGGTGTGTGTGTGAGTGTGTGTGAGAAAGTGACAGCTGAGCGACGGAGCGCTGACACAGGAGAGGAGGAACGACAGAAATGTTAGGAAGGTGGAGGAAGAGGAGGAGGAGGAAGAGGAGGGGTGGATAACAGGCAGGAGAGGAAAACAGGGATGATGATGATGATGATGAAGTTCTTTCAGTTTGATTATTTCCTTCGTTTCTGCATTTTCGTTCTTTAATGCTGGAGATTTTGGGACAAAAATTTCTGATCATTTAAATTTTTGATACATTTTATTTTTTTACATATTTTTTTGTTTCATTTTACACAAACTAATTTAATTTTAAATAATTCTTACTTGTTTTGTAAATAGTTTTACATTTTTAGAATGAAAAACGGCAAAAACATTATTTGTAAATTTAATTTGTTTGTTATAAATTATTAGTTATTTTTTATATTGTTATTATATGAGGTATTTTTGATAGTGCTTCCTATAATTTATATATTAAATATATAATTTAATATATTTTTAATGTTTATTCTGTAACCTCTTAGACCCAAAAGTGAATTATTTATTAAACATGAATTTATTGATGTACTTATTGTTGGAGGAAGCAAACGTTTCCTGGATGTTCAGACTGAAGCTGCTTCTCTGTCCAAACACACCAGAGGGACGTCCCCGTCTCCGTCCCCCAGGGACAGCGGCACAAAGGTGCAGCGCGGGTTGCCAGGTTGCTGCTGCGGGTTGCCAGGTTGGTGTGGGTGTCAGTATCAGGCTGAACAGACAAACAGCTGCAGAGAGAAACGCCAGCTGGACGTCCAACTCTTTGTCTTCAGTTCGTCTCTGTTCCTCAGTGTGTGTGTGTGTGTGTGAACACACACACACACACTGAGAGGTTAAAGTGAAGAAGCTTCTTCTGGACCTGATGAGGATAATTACCCACAATGCCGTCTGTTTGGAGCTTTAGCATCAGATGAAACTGTTGCTTAATTCATGACGACTTCTGTTTTCTTCTTCTTCTGTTTAGCTCGTTCATTCTTTGCCCTCTATCTTTTCTTCTTCTTCTCTCTTAATCTTCCAGAGTTTTTATTTTGGTTTAGACATTTGTTTTCTCGCTCTTAGTTTGTATAAAACAGTTTTTTCTTTCTCTCCTGTCATCCAATCAGTGGCAGTTTCCTGGGTCCTTCCCAGCCTCCTGATTGGCTGACAGCAGCTATGATTAGTGCTTTAGAGTTAGCGCAGCTAGCTTTAGAAACCCAAACATTAAGTTGTTTTTTTGAGTTCTGTGTTTTTGTCCAGAGAAAAAGACAGCGATGCGTTCAGGGAACATCTGGAACGTTGGATAAATGCGATACTTTCGGTTCCTCTGGAAGCTGCAGGTCTGATATGAACTCATGGACCTGCTCTAGGTCCCAAATTACTGCCCATTTTCCACTCGCAGTCTGCGTTAATGTTTTTTATTTGTTCCTCCATGTTTGTTTAGTTTCCAGTGTGTTTTACGGTGGTTGCCATGGTTACCTTGCTGCTAGAAAACTGTTAGCGCCCAGCTGGAGTTCGCATGTTCTCCGGTTCAGAAACGAGCGGGACGCTTTAATATTTACATGTTTACATCACAGATCATATCAGAAAACAAAATGAAGGTGAGATCATCATCCAGTGTAAAGCTTTTATTTAATCTTATCATTTTAAACCATATGGATTTATAAATGTATATATTATATATATATAACATTTCAAACCGACAGAGTCCAGGAGACCGTTTTAATCCTCACATGATCATTTTAAATATTTATTTTGAAGATCCGTTGATGTTTTTTGTTTTAGTGAGGAAGTTTTAGAGCCTGAATGTTTCTCTGTTCTGCACATGATTCAACCAGAATCCAGTCGGAGGAAAACAGCCGGTTTCCTCTGTACTTATTCACTGAAACGGCTCCAACATCGAACACTCACACACCGATGCATGCATGCTGCACATGCAAACTCATGCAAGGACACATAGCTTTCTATTTCTGTGTCTGTATCTCTTATTTCAGCCTGTTGTTCTCTGTTTATCAATTCACATCCTGCAGCTCCTCCGTCTGAATTTATTATCCACGCTCCAAACAGCAGAGTTAAATCTGTAGTAAATACAGTCGTGCCGTTGTGTTCCTGCCTGGACGACGACGCCTTCAGGGGTTATCAGAAATCTGTGAGATGGACAGCTGCACGTTTCTTCAGCGGCCAAGGTGGTAAAAAATACAGCGACAAAATGAGGCGGCCAGGAGAAAACGAGCCGAGTCGACCTGATAGACGATGTTCAGAAAGGAGCAGAGGAGGTGAAGATGGAAGGAACTAAGAAATAAAGATGTAGACAAAAAGATTAAAGAACCAAGACAAGAAGTTTTAGTGAAGTGGAGAATGGAAAGATACAAAAACGGATAAAAAAATCTGAAAAAATGGGAAATTTGAGAAGTTCTGTAAATGTAGGGGTGAAGCTAAAAGGTGCCCTGGGGTGCCCACTGCCCTCTTCTCCATGAAAATCTAATTTTGTAAATTTTCATACAATTTAAATGGATCACTAAAAATGTCATGGAGTTTAAATATATAAAAAGCAAAGATTCAATCACATTTATAAAAGATAATAAATATTCTATCTTTCTGTTATTCATCTCTATGTTTTTGTTTGCTAACAAAGGAGGTCATTTAGAATGACAGAGATTGGTTGAAGTGTAAAAAAAAAAAGCAATGTTTTGTATATTTCCAATAAAAACAAGGCTGAATAAATTTAGAATCGTATAGTATAGTCAAAGTTCACATTTATTACAGCTTTTAGCTCAAACAGCTAGCCTGTCAGTGTTTGTTCTGCTGAACCAATCAGCCAAAATCACCAGGTTCAACATTATGGGATGGTTTATATAAAAGCAAACTCATGACTTAGACTGGCCTAGTCAAAGTCCAGACCTAAATCCAGCTGAGTCTCATATAAATCAGAAAAAATCCTTAAAACATCTTTAAATGTTTTTACAGCTGAAGGTTGAGGCTAAAGCTGTTTTTATCAAACATAAAGGATTTATTATCACCAGGGTTTGTAGCGGCGGCTAGCGGCAGCTAGCAGCTGCTGCTAATAATAATGCTGATGCTAGTCCCAGGACACGCTGCCCAGTTTATGACGTCTGAGCTGCAGAATATGATGAGTTCTGCAGGTTCTGGTTCTGGCTGTAGGACTCTGGGCCGTCGTCCAGCTACGAGTGACTGCAGAAGTGAATCTCATTTCTAATTTGTTTTCCTTTCAGAACGTTTTCTTCAGGTGGAAAATGTTCAGATGGATCCTTTCAAGTTGTTATTGGAGGTTTTTGTTGGATGTGAAGCGTCTTTCTTCCTCCTGGAGGGTCTAACGCCGCCATAAAGCATTTTATCTGCAACGCGACCTTGACCAGAACACGAACTGATGCCAGCTCCTATACGTGTGTGTGTGAGTGTGTGTGTTAATAACCTCAGCCAACACAATCAGTCCGGACTGTAGCTGAGACAATAGAGCCGTTAATACAGAAATGAGGATGCGCGCTCTCTGTGTGTTGACTTGTTTTTGTCTCCATGTTTTGACCTTTCTGGGATAAATTACTCTCTGGGTTGCCATGGAGACGCACGGTGTCCCAATGGGACCGAACATTATTATTTTTAACCGACAGTAAGTTGAGCTGATGATCCAGGAGTTTGTAATTCTGAAAGCGTCCAGTACGGTGGCCCATAAGGACTAAATCATGATGGGAAGGTTCTGGTACCGAACAGGAACCAGTTTGGCCGTTATGATGTCAAAACCTGCTTCAAACCATTAGCATCAAGCCAAATATCTCAATATAAAGTCAAATATTTAGTTTATAAATTATGTTTTTTGCTTCAAACTAAATATTTATTTTCTATAGACTTTCACAAAATCCAGTATTTTGTTTTGACAGTCCACCTCCGGTTATTGGCAAGTTAATTTAGATATTAGCTAAATAATTAGCTAGCTTGCTACTTATTTAATTTCAAACTAAATATTTAGCTCCGATCTAAATACTTTTTGATTCTAAAACTAAATAATTAGCATGCTAAGCTAAATATTTACCTTGCTAACTAAATATGTAGTTTGAAACAGTGACATCAATAAAATACGACTTTAAAAATGTTTGTTTGCTCTTTGTGAGGCTAAATAACTTACTTACTGATGCATCTTTTCCTACTGTCTTCTTCACCAGCAGATACATTTTCTCTGAGTTTCTGAATGAAAACGTTGAGTTGTGTGAAGCTCTAGCTAGTCAGGAAGCTAACCACTGCTACGCTGTTAGCTTCAGGTCTGGAGATGTTTCTGTGGTGGACAAACGCCTCTGATGTTCAATGTTGCCTCTTTGTGTAACCATTTGTGTTTGGGCTGAATGTAGGTCAAAGGTCGTCCACATGACCTGAAACTATCATCTTCATTAGTCGCTAGTGTGAAGCTGACATCCATCAGGCTAATAGTGTCTCTGCAAGCAGGAAGGTTTGATCAAACTTATCGAAAACCTTCAGTTTTACTCACATTTCAAAGGTAAAACTGTAAAAAAAAAAAAGAGAGAAAAATATTTAAATTTCTTCATATTCTGAGTTATCAGCCTTCCTGGAGTCATTTCCTCTCTGAGATGAGTCAGGACAGGTGAGGAGCAGCAGGACGGCCTTGATGCTAACGCGCAGAGAGCAGCATGCCGGCCCGCGCTGGTCTGCAGGGTGAAGTCACACAGGTCCGAGTGTTCACCGAGTTAATGAGTCAGGCCCGATCAGTCAGGACCGCTGGGAGCAGAACCGACTGATCCGAGTGGCTGTGACGGGCCGACCGCGCAGGACGCCGCTTCACAGCCAAAAACAGAGAGAGACAGGAAACCAGAGAGAGAGACAGGAAATCAGAGAGAGACAGGAAACCAGAGAGAGAGAGAGACAGGAAACCAGAGAGAGAGAGAGACAGGAAACCAGAGAGAGAGACAGGAAACCAGAGAGAGAGAGACAGGAAACCAGAGAGAGAGAGACAGGAAACCAGAGAGAGAGACAGGAAACCAGAGAGAGAGAAACAGGAAACCAGAGAGAGAGAAACAGGAAACCAGAGAGAGAGAAACAGGAAACCAGAGAGAGAGAAACAGGAAACCA